>PVKS010000712.1:0-174635 GCA_004027875.1 Aplodontia rufa | reverse complement strand
GGGGATGGAGGGAGACAGAGGGGATGGAGGGGACAGAGGGAGACGGGTCTACATAGCTCTTCCCCAGGCCTCAGCACTGCTCTCTGCGGCAGAGAAGAAACTGAGCCGTGGTTTCAGGTCCTGAGCAGGGAGCCCGGGAGGGGGCCAGGGAAGGGGCAGGCCTGGTCCTGTGAAGGCAAGGTGGTCGGAGGTGAATGCCAGGCTGCTGGGTTGCCACGCGGCCTGTCTGCACTTTGGGCATCGTAGGTATAACATGAGTCGTAATTAGTTGTAGCTGATGGCACTCTCCCTTTCTCTCCCCCACTTAACAGATCACAGTGGGCAACCTTCCTCGAGTCCCCTGGGCTGTTTGATTCGGCTCACTGGTTTATCCCAGGTTTTCCTTTTGCTTGTTCTCTTGGATTTGGTCAGCTTCTTTTTGCTCCTTTAACTTGTATAATGAGGGAGAAACAATCACTTAGATAATGCACATTTTAAGACAAAGGATTTAACACTCAAAAAAAACGGTAAGGTCATGCCTTCACATGTGAGCCGGCGCTCAAGTATGTAAGATCTGGGGAAGAAGCGGTGCACTGCAGAGGCTGGGAGGACCACCTGTGTTCCGGTGCTGTGGCAGGGCATGAGAGGGTGCTCTTGCTAACCCCGCCTAGGAGGAAGAGATGGAGGCAATGACTACATCACCACTAACCTTTTCTACCCAAGTGGGGAACCAAGACTCAACCTGCCTGCTCCCAAAACTGTCACACTGCCGAGCACTGTGGCGCTCCCAGGAACTCGGGAGGCGGAAGCAGGAGGATTGCATGTTTGAGGCCAGCCTGGGCAACATAGTGAGACCCTGTCTCAAAATAAAAGTAAAAAGGGCTGTAGCGGTGGCTCAGGGCTAGGGCACTGCCTGGCCTGCCTGTGAGGCCCTAGGTAAAGGAATAAATGCTCTCACTTGAAATCAGTGTTTTTCACAGCCTTCCTTCCATTAAGGCCCAGGCAAAACGATCTCTTTATATATAAAGAAAGAGGGACAGTGAGAGACAGAGAAAGAGGGAATCAACTTTAGTTTTTCATGTGGCCTTTATCGCTCCAACACTTCATTGTGTACGTGGTGCTGGGGCTTGAACTCACGTCCTTGTGCATGCCGGGCAAGTGCTGTAACCGCAGAGCCACCACTCCAGCCCCAAAATAATCCCTTTTCTCTCTTAAAAGGTTCTCATTTGGAGGCTGGAGCGGTGGCTCAGAGATTAAGGCATTTGCTTGGCATGCACGAGGACCCGGGTTCGAACCCCAGCACCACATACACAATAAAGTGTCAGAGCAATGAAAGCCACATGAAAAACTAAATAAAATCAATTCTCTCTTTAAAAAAAATAGTGGGGGCTGGAGTCATGGCTCAGCGGTATCACGTTTTCCTGGCATGCACAGGACCTGAGTTCAGACCCCAGTACCACATACACACACAACTAGGTGTCAGAGCAACAAAAACCTGATGGAAAACTAAATAAAGCTGATTCCCTATTTCTCTCTCACACTCTCCCTGTCTCAAAAAAAAAAGTTCTCATTTTATTGTTAAGCAATCGTATGTTAATTAAGCATAGAACACAAATATTCATTGCATGCCACTACACATAAAGCACATATGTAGATAAATAGAAGTCATGTTACCTACCCTCTACAAGCTTGTCTCTACAAGGAAGCCAAGAAATGAAGATGGGAGAAAAAAAATATCTACATTGATTTATAGGCCATTGGATGAAATGCCAAAGTACCTAACTAATTGCCAACTAGCTATAGAAATATTTATTGGCCTAAGAGTTCAAAGAAGGGCATGCAGTTAGCATCAGCATTCCAAGTCTGTGAGTCCAGCTGTAGAAAGTCCTGGAACACAGGCAGGTAGGCGCCAATGGGAAACTAGGGAAGCCGGAACTGAGTGATGGGTGGGGACAGAGAGGGACAGCTCTCAGGTGTCCGCGCTGCAGCGCAGCCCAACCTGAGGACCACATCTCAGGTCTCAGAACAGACTTAGAGTCAGGCTTCCCAGAAGTCTTTGCAGAGTCACCCTGGGGGGAATCTGGGAAACAAGGATCTAAGAGGCACTGAATCTATTCCCTGGCCGGGACAGTCCATTTCTGGTCCGCATGGCGTGTTGTTGATGGGGCCAAATAAAATGTGCATTTGATTTGCTCCCTTAATTCGCAGATTTGTTCAACAGAATTGTGAAATGCACTAAATCCAATTTGGTTCCAATCTGGCTGTCAGGAAGACAATTGAGGGTGATGAGGGACGGAGCCAAAGATGATGCCTTCCTGGGGCACCGGAACCCCTTCTGTTGTGACATTTCCATGAGGAAACATCCTCTGCCTGAGGGCAGGAAGGGCAGGAGACGGGAGCTCGTTCAGATGCGGAGGCCTCCCTTGGCAGTGGGCTGTGGCCTCTGTGCACTGGGTCTGGGGTCACCGTGTGCTTTGAGCTCAGTCCTGTGGGCTGCTTCCTCCTTGAGCAGCTGTTGGCATAGTAGGACATCATGTCTAAGGCACAGCGCGAGGAACCTGGCAGGGGCTCAGCGTGGGAAGCACAAATCCAGGCCATGAAGTTCAGTGGATTGCACTGTGTTCCCGTCCCTCGGCTCGCTTGCCTGTGGGACAGACACCTCAGGCAGGTGCCCTGCCTTGAGCAGTAGCAGGATGGCCTCAGGAAGCTCCAGGTCGAATCATTGCCCCTGAGCCCCCCAGAAAACGACCTGTGTCCCTCCCATGCATCTAGTGCCCCTTCCTGAGGTCATCCTTACCGAGCAGGGGACACAGGGCTCTAGTTGGCCATGGCCCCACCCAGGGATAGGGTCATCCCGCCTGAGAGTGAGCAGAGGAGCAGCAGCTCCGAGGGAATTCAGCACCAGAGGGGACAGCGCAAGGTGCATGGGTTTGAGTGCAGTCGTGTCCTGCATACTGACCAGCCGGTCAGCGACAGGCCACAGACACAATGGTGGCCCACAAGACTACAAAGGAGCTGAGACATCCCCACCCCTAGGGTCATCGCAGTCATCGGAAGGGCACAGCGCAGAATGACCTTCCGATCCCTGTTGTTCCCAGGGAGATCTCATCACATCGTCATGTGCCGGGTGGGCCTGCTGGCTCAGGGGTGTTCGCTGACAGCGCTGTGTCCTAATGTCCAGGTGTGAGCGCGTGTGGGCTGTGATGCTCCGGCCCCCAGGAATGGACGCTCACTTCTCAGAGTGCGTCCCCAGCAGGCAGGGACTCCGTGATAAACAGTCATCACGGCTCTATCATGGCAGGCTGTAAAGGGCCTTCTCAGCCACACCTCCCCATTTGCACCGGAGCTTAACCAGACAAGGGATCTTTTCAAAGCCCTGGAGCTTGGGCCACTCGTGGAGAATTTGCCTCTTTCCTCTGTGAGGCCACGTGCGTGTCAGAGCAGCAGGAAGAACGCAAAGGACAGGGCCTGGGGTTAAGCCAGCCTGCTCCTAGCCCTGCCCATTCCCCCACTTGTCCACCGGGTGACCTCAGACAGGTCGCAGTCTCCTTCTGAGCCCCGTTGGGTTGCCCATAAATCAAGCATGTCTGCACCCCTCCCAGAGAGGGCTGAGCAATCAGAGCGACTTTTATTTAGTGTTTACTGCACCTCCCCACCCCTCTCTCAGTGAGTAACGGGGTTGCCTTATGTCATCAGCACAGCGAATCCATCAGAACCTTCATTGTATTCATAGAGAAACTGGGACTTGGGTGCCCGAAGAGCCCAGAGCCCCACAGTTGGAAGGGTGGAGCCCGGATGCAAACCCAGACAGGCGCTCCAGGGCCACGTGCTCAGCCCCACCCACGCTCTTTCTGGATTCAATGAGGTAAGTGCACGAGAGAGCTACGTAAGCTGTAGCACACTATATAAATGTCACTCGTTATGACTTCTCTCCTCCCGCCCTGGGTAGTCAAGCCCTGAGGGACCTCATGAATCTACTGGCCAGGTATTTTCTTACGGCTCTGGACTGGGTCCCCAAGCTCACACGTCCTCCTGCTCTGCCTCTGACTCCAAGGCTCACCTAGAGACCCATCAGACTCTTTTTGCTCTAGAGCATCGTTTCCTGGGTGTGGCTGGTTCGCTGTACAATGGACGAGTGGGGAGAGTTGAAGAGGCCCCAGTTAGGAGCTCTGCACGGTGCATCCACCCACACGTGGGACCACAGGATGGGCCAAGGCCATGCTGGAGACTGGAATCAGCACAGACCCTGTCCCCAAGGGGTTCCCGGTGTGGGAGGAGTCAAAGTCTGCTCCACTGAGTCCCAGAGAAGAAGGTTCAGCCTCTTGGGTGACAGGGGACATAATTACAGGACCTGTCCCCCACCCCATCCCTGCCCCTGACACAGCTTAGCAGAGAACCCCTGGCCACTTCCCGGCTGCTCCTCAGCTGCTCCTCCTGAAGACATCCTTTGATGCTCTCAGCTTCCGCTTCATTTTGCATATCAAAATACATAGCAAAATCCAGAAAAAAAAATACACTGTATATTTCCATCTTTTGTATTATATACAAATTTGACCTCAATAGAATTGATTAAAAAGCACAAAACTATAGACCACTCCATCATCCAAAATTTTCAGTCCTCTTTGCCCAAGAAGAAAGCATATACTCCCCCCCCAAAAAAAAACTTTTATAAAAATATTCTTTGAAACTTTGTTCATAAGAACCAAAAACCTGGAAATAGACTAAATAATTAAAACAGAAAGATTATTAATTTGGATTTTTAAAAAAATATTTGTTGCTTACAAGAGACACAAAAAGACCAGAAAGGTTAAAAGAGACATGAGATATATATATAGGTAGATATATAGATATTAATAGATATAGATATATATATGTAAAAATACTAAAAATCAATAGAAGTAGAGGATGATAGATATTTTCAAAAGCAGGTACACCTCTCCTAATATCAGATGAAATAGACATTAAAACAGAAGTATTAATATATATAAAGAATAACAATTCATGATTATACAGGATCCATTCAACAGGTAAGGCTCCTACATTAAAATGATCTTAACAGTGTGACCCACATCACTGTAAGAGCTACAAGGAGGAAATAACCTTATCCACCACCAAACTGGAATATTTTGAAAGCGATCTCTCAGTCATCGATAACACAGATAATAAATCTACAATTGTTAAGGATGGAAAGATTCAGATAGCATGAACGGCAAACCGGATCAGATCCAGGCCTTCCCAGTCCCAGGCACCAGGACGGACAGAAGGAAAGGAACTGTCTTGCCAATCACTGCTGCTGGGTCAACCAAGCAACCGCATCAGACTGTTTTAAAATGAAGAATGCCTGCTCACGGAAAGACACCATCAAGAGGGTAAGAATGCTGACCACGGGGGTTTCCAAGAGTCACGGAGAATCTGCAGGGTAAATGTGCAAAGAATCCTATGCATCAGTAAGAAACAGACACCCCGTGCAAGAAGGGCATGGCCAAATGGCTCCTGAAAGGCTAACTAAACCCATGCATTGCCACCCCAAGGAGCATGTCCAAATGTTCAAACCGCCCCCGAGTTCTGCAGGGATGTCCAGCTACTACAGCCCTCCTACATCAGCCTATATGGCTGGAAAACATGGTATTCATGATAGATATTGCCAAAGTACTTTTGGGTGAAATTGTACAAATTCCTGCCAGCAGTATGCAAGAACTACGTCCCAACAACCCTTGGCATACGGAGCATGATCGCTTTCAGTGACATCCTCTGGCTTTATGTTAACTCGAATCCATCCCACCAGCCAGCTACCAGGGATTCACATCAAACTCTCTCTGCTGTCCCCGCCTCCCTGCTCCAAGGCAAAGGTGAAGGAAGGGAAGGGCAGCCAAAGAGAGCCACACTGGGGGAACCAGGCTCACTCAGCAAAGAGCAGGTCTGGCACTCCATCCTCTCCTGAAAGCAATCTTTAAAGAGATGGAGTAGGGGGACCCAAAGACACGTGGCCTGGAGCAGTGTGCTGGGGCAGGAGCCCTGGCCTTGGTCTTGGCCCAGCTCCTCCACTTCCTCACAGTGACCTTAGGCAAGTCCCTTCCCCTCTCTGGGCATCTGCTTCCAACCTGCACAATGACACGTCAGATTCCGTGGGTCTCCAAGGCCTTTTAGGCAGGCACTGGCCATGACCACGTACGATTCTGTGGGTCTATATGACCTGGGTTGTTTTTTTTTTTTTTTTAAGAGAGAGGGGACAGTGAGAGAAAGAGAAAGAGAGAAGCAATTATTATTTAGTTTTTCATGTGACTTTCATTCCTTGGACACTTTATTGTGTACGTGGTGCTGGGATTTGAACTCTTGTCCTTGTGCATGCCAGGCAAGCACCGTAACCGCTGAGCCACTGCTCCAGCCCCCATATATGACGCGGTTTTAAAAGCTCTGCACCCTTGGGTGCATGTTGAGCATTTTATTCGCCAAAATTCTCCTTGGGAAGGAAAGTGTGTTTGTGGGGAAATGAGCCCCCATGGCATCTTCTCGTGCAGGACGGGACCCTCTTGTGGGAGGAGAAGAGCGACTGCTTATTTCTTCAGAGAGGGCAGCTGTCCTGCTAGAAGGCTGCCAGGCCTGTCACGTGACTGCTTCGTCTGTCCTCACCCATCATCACGTCCGCGATTCACAGCGAGCGCAGGACAGATTTTCTTGTGGGAACTGGCGAAGGGCCCGGCTTCCTGCCCAGATGTGAGCCCAACCCAAGGCAGCTCGTGAGAACACAGGGTGAGGGTGCTCACGAGTCCCCGGGGGAGGACAGACACTAAACGTCCTTGCCCAGGACTTGGGTCTGATTGAACCCGCTCTCCAGGGCACAAGAGAGCCCAAGGTGACAAAGCGCTTGCGTTTTCTAGACTGGCAACATGACCTGCTGCCCTCAACCAGCATGAAAGGAACCTCGGGAACAAACCTTTCCCTGCCCTCCTGTCTAACTGGGATCCTACAGAGACCACCGCCCAGCCCCCAGGCCCTCCCCGCACCTCCTCCCTTGTCTCCTTGACGGTTGGCCCTGGGTGCTCCGTGTACACTTCAGAGCCTAGATGCGGCCTTCCCACCCACCACATGGGCTCTGCACCCTGGAAACCGTTTCCCCTCTCTTAATGGAAAACAAAGTCGAATTCATAATTTTGCAATTTTTAAAAACTACCTAACCTCCTCGGGGGGAAAAGGAGCTTTGGGTAACACCCGTTCGGTAGCCAAGAATTACCAAGGAAAACACTGCTCCCCACTCTCTAACCGATGTCTCTGCCAAGGGCTCCCAGTATGTGGGATCCTGCACACCCGTCCTTGGGGAATTAGTCCCAGCAAACGTGTGCTTCCTGTCACCAGCAGGGCCCCTGCAGTCTGCTCCACACTCATTTTGTCATTTTCTCAATACAAACCCATCTCCTTTTTTTTTTTTAAATGAAAAATGACTTGTTAAGCCCCTCCCTGGTCGCCTTTTCTTTTTCTCCCAGAGAAACACATTAAAGCAAACAAACCTGAGACATAAGATGAAAACGGAGGGGGCTCCCGCAGCACCTGCAGGGTTTCACCAGCTCGCGTTACAAAGCCACATCTGAAGTGGCCCCAGAACTGTTTCCATTACAAATAGCCAGCTCTCCTGAAAGTCAGGCAAAAGCCAAATTAGTCAGATTACATCAGGATATGTTTTCCTGCAGCATAGGTCTTGGAAACACCTGCCTGACGTATTTCAGACGTGTGCCGGAGCTCGCCGGCCCTCTGTGGTTTCCAAGCTCCTCAAAGTCTCAACAAAAAGTGCTGTTTGGGTTTCACTGAGAAAAAGAGAGCGGATGCCCGGGTGGAATTCGGGTTGCTGCAGACGGACTTTCTGGCAACTCCTAGTCCATGAGGTTTAACCAGCTCTTGTCCTGAGAGCTAGAGGGTCCCACAACCCCGAGCAACCTCCTCGCACAGCAGAGGGAAGGGCGCTGAGGCCTGTGTTCCGTGGTCTCCCAGGGCCCAGCTGGAAATGCTAAAATCAGGGAGGAGAGCGGGGTCGACCTCCAGGTGGGGCCGACATCCGTGGGCAGGTGCCGCTGTGGGCCAAACCCGGAGACACCCCATGCCCTCTGTGTTCCTGGGATCTAATTAACATGCTGTCCTGGGTGACCTTCCCTGATTTCATATTTTTTGTTTATTTTATTAGCACTCCATAACCAAAGGCTAATTAGCTTTTTCAAATGATCTGTGTGACTGAGAAGGTGCCCGGCCAGTGAATTAAATAAATCGTAGCGAATCCATTCTCTGGAATACAGTGTGACCCCGACAGTGGGTCACACAGGACAGCAGGGCTCGTGCAGAAAGACTCCCAATACATGTGGGGTGAAAAGTTATCAAGTTGCAGAGCAACACAGATGAGGTGATCTCCCTATATTAAAAGGGAGAGGGGCAAAGGAGTGTGCCCAGGAAACGCTCAGGCTGGGAGGACGGATGCAGTCGGCCATCGTGACCACCCTGGGGGAGGCGAGGCGAGGGAGCGGGAGGGACTTCCGTGTTCCTCCTGGAGTCTGCCTGAAATACTGGTGCCAGGAACAGAGTCCTGCGCGACTTGTGATAAGTATGCAGGAGCTGCACAGGCTAAGTTCTGAAAGCCGCAGAATCCCCGACTCCAGGCACGAGACCCTGAGGCCTGGGGAGCTCTGAGTCGCTGGGTTTTCCTGCATCCCGATTGTTCCAGCTGCTGGCCAGCAATGCGCAGAGAGGAGAGCAAGGCTTTTGTCAGCAATAGCGCTGGCGTAGCTGGTAGACCAGGGCGGTACAAGCTCTGGAATAGAGCGACCTGGATTCAGATCCTGCCTCTCAGCCGCAAAGCTCCTTCCGTGGCCTCAGTGCCTGCAATAGGAGCCAGAGAGGGGGTGACGAGGACTAACACAGTCAAGTAAGAGCACTCAGCAGTGAGTCATTGCCAACGTGCCACACGGAAAGGTCTTCGTCCCACATGTCCAAGTTCTGGTAGGGTCCAGTTCAATGGCTTGTGCAGGTGACCGTTTCTCCCTAAAATCAGGATAGGGATTTCATCCACTGGCAGAGTAGAGCCACACCAGCGGCCATGTGTAAGTGGCAGAGGACTAGATTCTATACAGGGAGAGCCAAGATGCGCAGACCTCAGCAGAGGCTGTCCCCAGAGGCCTGGAGCTACAGTGAAGCCAAAAGGAGCTGTGGCCCACCCAGCTCCAAGCCCAGGAAAGCGGCACCTGTGGCAAGGAGGCAGAGGCCTCAGGTCTGCAGGCGGGAGGCTGGGGAGGGCTGGGAGGTGCTCCGCCAGCTGCAGTCCTGGCTGGGACAGGCCAGCTGTGATTGACCCGTAGAGCAACCAGCGCCTGGTCCCGCCCGCCCCCGCCCAACTGGCTGCAAGGTAACCGTGCAAACGCTGGGGGCCCCTGGGCTCTTTGGTCTCATACATCACAGCCCAGAACGTCAGCGCAATCCCCCCACTGGGGGTTTATGGCTGGTGATGTAAGCAGGCAGAGAAAACACAGCTGGTTCTGCGGCGTTTACAGAGAGGCGCAGGCACAGGGAGCGCCTGTCCCCCCAGCAGCCCTTTACAGCCCTCAGCTGCCTGCCAGGACCCAGGGTCCCTGCCACTCTTGCAGAAGGTGTGGACCAGTGAGACATTTAATTAAAAAAAAGAAAATTGTGAAACGTAGACAGATTTTAAGCACCAAAATGTTTGGGGTCCTCCTTCCCCTCCCCATCCCTTGCCAACGGCAGGTGTTAGCTCCACAGATCCAAAGGTTTCACATCCTCAGATTCAGCCAAGCCCAGACTGAAATAGTCAGGAAAAAGAAACTGTGTGTCCACCGAGCGCACAGATTCCCCCGCCATTAGTCCCGAAACAGCGCAGTATAGCAACTGCTCACGCGATTGTCTGAGGTGTCACAAGTCACCTGCAGATGATTTGAAGTGAGCGGGACATGTGTTGGTTCTGTGCAAATGCCACACCATTTTACCTACAGGACTTAAATGCCTTGGACCTGGGTATCCGCAGGCTCCGCAGGTGTGCTCAGGGACACCTGTCTGGTCTCTTTCAGATGCACCCCCTCTTCCTCCTCCAGGGGATCACCTGGGTTGGGTTGACTCTCTCCTGCTAGGGTTCTGTAACCCCCGTCTGATTCTCCTGCCTCCAGTCTTGTCTCCTCCCAGCCAGCCCCCACCTGGTAGCCACAGGGACTTGCCAATCATGAGTCCCGTCCGTGTCACCTTCCTCTGTGGAAACCCCTTCCATGGTTCCCTATGACTCCCCACACGTGGTGCGATCATTCCACATGGTGCTGACCCCTCCATCTAGCCACCCAGCCATGCTCTATACAATCAGCCCAGGCACTGGTTTAAGGAGAGTGGACCCGGGACTCCCAGGGGCGGCAGGGTAGGTTCCTGCCAGCCTCAGGTCGCAGCAGTTCCTTTTCTTTTTATTTATTTTTTAAACTGATGCATGAAAAAATAAAAATGATACATATTCATGGGCTACCATGTAATGTTTTAATACATGTGTACGTTGTTTAATGTTTAAATCAGGTTAAAAATATCTATGCTTTTCTAGAACTGCAACCACCATTTGACCTAACTCTCCCACTCCTTGGTATATATCCAAAGGATTTTAAATCAGCATACTAAAATGATGCAGCCACGTTAGTATTTATAACAGTATAATTCATGACAGCTAAGCTATGGAGCCAACCATGGTGCCCTTCAACTGACGGATGGGTAGAGAAAATGTAGTATATAATGGAGTGGTACTCAACCATAAAGAAGAATGACTTTATGACATTTTCTGAGTGGAACTGGAGGCTGCCATGCTAATGAAATAAGCCAGTCTCAAACCCTCAGGTCAAACGTGCTCTCTGATATGCGGAAGCTAATCCAAAAGAAGGAAGAGATCAGAGTAATAGACAAAGGGCAAGGAAAGGGAGGGAGGAGGGACGGGATGGGAAAAGCTCATGGAATGAACCAGGCCCAACTTTCCTAGGTACTTTTATGAATATTCCACAGTGAATCTCACCGTCATGTACATCCACAAGACACTAATTCAAAGAAAAATTATCATTAAGTAACAGATCAGTAGAGGGAAGAGGACAAGGAGTGGGAGGAAGGGAGGAGAAGGGGGAATTAAAACAAGGGAACTCTGTGCTTTTACACCTCTGTCATTGTGTATTCTATGGTCACATAATAACTAAAGGGAATGATAGCAAAAGTGACTATCTGTTTTAAATGTTTCTTTATGCTGAAAACGGAAATCCTTTGGTGTCTCTTTTTGAGATGCACAGTGCATTATTGCCAGCTACAGTCTCCCTCCTGTGCGACACACACTGGAATCTTGCCCCTGTACCACCGCGACTTGGTCCCCACTGGTCAACTTCCTCTCCCCCACCTCTCCACCTCCAGGACCTCGGTGGCACTGGCGCTTCCATGCAATACCTATTTATTTCAGATCCCCCTTCCAAGGCAGGTCCTGTGGTCCTTGTCTTCTGTCCCTGGCTTATTTCCCTTTACGACCTCCAGCTCAGCCCTGTTGCCACAGACACAGGATTTTGCATTCTTTGGAAGGCTGTATAGTACTCCATTGTGTCGCAGCCACCAGGTGTTCCCCCCTTGTCCCCCGATGGACAGCTTGGCTGTTTCCAGCTCTTGCCGTTGCAAACAGTGCCATGGTCACATTTTCACCAACACACTGGTCCACAGCCCTGTTGCTCGTCTGATTTTAACGGAGATACTGCACAGTGCTGCTGACTCACCCGCGCTGAGCTCCCTGCAGCCGGCGGGACCGCAACTCCTGCCTGGGCAAAGCTTGCCCCATGCATGCATTTTCTCCCCGAGGCCTGGCTCAGCGTCCTGCACTCAGGCTCAGGAGACAGAGCCGGAGTGAACAGTGAAATCAACAAGTGCCGCAACTCCTGATAAACCTCAAGAATATACGGTTGGTTGCAGGAGGAGAGCGGATGCCACAGGGCGCAGCTCCCCCTGCCTGGCAGCCACCGCAAGCTCGGGCCACGCAGCACTCACCGCTCTCTGTGAATGGTGTCGGAAACCCAGACAAATTTTAGTGAGTCCATGAATTCACAGGCAAGGACTCTGCAAATACTGAGGATCCACAATGTGTGCTCCTTCAGTACCCACAGGGGGCCCACAGATGTGGAAGCCCTGCAGGGGTGAGATCATCTCCCCAGCCAATGGCTCGCACTCTCTCAGTGGATGCGCTACTGAACCTCTCTGGTCCTGGCTCATTCAACCCTTGCAGCCAGGCCCTGGCCCATCCATTTTTCTGGGAACGTCTCAATTTCTTTCCTGGGGGGCAGGGGGATTGAACCCAGGGAGTCACACCCCAACCCTTCTTATTCTTTATTTTGAGACAGGATCTCACTAAGTTGCTTAGGGCCTTGCCTTGCTGAGGCTGGCTTTGAACTTGCGATCCTCCTGACTGTGCCTCCCGAGTTGCTGGGATTACAGGCATGTGTCACTGTGCCTGGTGAGGCCTCTGGCAGGGACAGTGTCAGGCAGCCGGCATGACCCAGCCTGGGGAAAGGGAAGCAGCGTGTCCAGCCCGTGTTCGCTGGACCCCTGTTTCTCACCAGACCTCAGCTGCGGCCTCTGATTCAGCCAGCACATCAACATGCTTCCAGATGTTTTCCCCGCGGAATGGCTAGGGATTCAACTGTAACAGAGTCTGTGTCTGGTGCCGAAACAACAGACCAATTAACCCAGTTCCGCTGGCCAGGACTGCAGCAAGAGAAGTAAACAGAGTCTGAGAGCTGACCCAGTTGAGGACGGAATCGACTGGCTAAATCGCTCTGGGCAGTAAATAGTGGTGTCACTTCAAGTTCACGGTAGATGCAGGCGAAAGGAGTGTCACCTCCCTGGTAGGAGCTGTCTGTGGCCCCTGCCTCCTCCACTCTAAAAACCTGAACCAGATTAACGGCGGGCGTCCCTGCTAAGTGCTTCCCGGGGATCGTTATTTTCAAAGGCTTCTGAGTGGCGTTATGTAAGAGGCGCTGGTCCACGCCTCAGGAGCAGACGAGGGCAAAGATGGCATTTTAGATCTTGCACAAGTTTGAAAACTGTGGCTCCGCAAATAAACGGTGATTTTTTAAAAGGAAGGAGAAAAAAACAATTCATAAAACCCAATAAAGACGCGACGGGGCCAAGCAAGATGAAAGACGTCTGCAGCCGAGGCGAGCCTCCTTCTGGAGCCCAGAGTCACCCCTGGCGCACAGAGCGGGCAGGGCAGGCTGCAGAACTGCCACCAGCAACTGGCCCTCCGCCTGCACCGCCCCGCCCCGCTGAGTTGTGTGGAGTCACTGGACAGCTCTGTCATGCCCGGGGCCCGCAGTGTCCTGGGGGTGGGGGAAGAGACCCCCCCAGCTCCAACCACACAGCTAACCCTTCAGATCAGCCCAGAGCGGGTGTGTTCATTAAGCACTTCCTTCAACCACCTGAGACAGCCCTCCGTATCTGCAAGGTCTGCCTCTGCAAATCCAAGCAACGGCGATTCAAAAACAGCCCAGAAAAAGAAACTGCATCTGTACAGAGCAGGGACGGACTTTTCCCTGCCATTATCCCTAATCAATAGTCGGGCCGCTATTTGCATTTACACCGTATGAGCTGTAAGTCCCCTAGAAATGACTTACAGCACACAGACACGTTGCAGAGGTTTCAGGAAAACACCGCATCGTCTGCTGGAAGGGAGGGAGCATCCTTGGATTCTCGAATCTGTGGGGATCCTGGAACCAATTCTCCACAATCCCGAGAGACAACTGAATCCTCAAAAGCTCTGTGACAGATGCTACCACCAAACCCCGTGTAAAATGGAGGCCCAGAGAAGTGACTAGACCAAGCCTGAACTGAGGCTGGGTGGGCAAGGGTGTTGACCAGGCTGGACCTGTGGCCGGTTGGCACTAGGGAGAGAGGAGATGTTTGCAAAGCACAAAGGACCAAGCTTGAGAATTTGCATCTGAATCCTTTTGAGAGAGGAGCTAAAGGCCATTGCTAAGAAGAACTAACATGGAGCTGGACCCTGGGTGGTTACGGAGCTTGCCTGGCGTGCACTAGTTCGCGAGTTCAAACCCCAGCGCTATATACACAACAAAGTCTCGGAGGAATGGAAGTCACATGAAAAGCTAAATAAAAAGTTGCTTCTCTCTCTCTCTCTCTCTCTCTCTCTCTCTCTCTCTCTGTCACTGTCCCCTCTTTAGCTAACAGGTCCCAATGCTTCAACTAACAGAGGAAAACACCCGACTCAGCCTGGGCTAAGGTGGCCAGCGGCCAGGGCATCTGTTCAGAGAGCGAGTTTGCAGCGGTGGTGGGGCTCTTCAGAACTTTCTGACCTGGGGCCTCGGCGATGTCCTCAAGGACTTGGGGAGGGAGTCCTCATGTCTTCCTATTCTTCATCCAGGGTCAGTGTCACCTGAGCCAGATGGCTGGCCATCAGTAAATCCCAGCAGCTGCATCCTCACTACAGCGTGGGAGAGCCTGGCTTCCTGCGACCCTCTTGAAGCAGTGGGGAGCCACCCTCCCCAGGCACATCCAGGCCTAGCACAGGTGGCTCTGGGAGCCTTCGGGATGCCGCATATTCATCCAGCCATCTCCACTTCACTCTCCCAAGAGGTTTTCCAGAAGTAGAATTATTAAGGGGACAATAGAACCCTCTAAAACGACTGATTAGCTCCAAAGATTCTCAGAGACCACCAGAAAGATGTCAGGGGGACATTCTGAGACGTCCTCAGAGACAGCGTCTTTCCCTGTGAACCGTAGGAAAAGCCTAAGAAAGGGCAGGTGCTTCCACCATTAAGCTGCAGAGCCTGGGGAGAGCTAGCTTACAGTTGCTTTCCCAACCCTGTGGAACCCCTCGTTCCTCTCCCTGACCCACAGCTTTCTCTACGAGCTTCGCCCCTCGGGCTCTGTGCCATAGGTAAGACGCCTCAGCTGCCACTACCTGTTCCAGATGGCGGCTTCCCAGCCAGGAGAGGCTCAGACACCCATCAGCTCCATTCATTCATTAAGTGCACAGCCTGAGTGGTGTTTAGGCTGCGGGCTTAAGTCATCAAGTTTCCAGTCTGGCTCCCATCATTCCCATAAGCCCATTTCTTCTTCCTGCAGCCTCATGGGCTTCGCTTGACTCCACACTGATAGTGCTGATCAGGGAAACGCAAAGGCCAGAAAGGACCTCCACGTGCAGCCAGGTGGTGGGCACACAGGATCTGAGCCCCAGACACTGATGGACCTGAGGCCACCTGCAAGGCCAAGGAACTCGCTCCCTGCCCCTGATGATGGCTCACGGCTGAGACCTCTCCTGGAAGGGGCGCTTGCAAAGACTCCCTCCCGGAACAAGCTCCAGCCTCCTCTTCTTGACCAGGTCCATCCCTCGCCAGGAAAGGTGGTAGCTAGAATCCTGCTAGGTCAGCTTAGCGAGAATTCCCTAACCCTCTGCAGAGGGTCAGACTGTGTATCTGATCGGTTCTTCATCTCACACCTTAGATTTCTAAGTCCTTGACCTCCTTTTGCAAGAATCCTCGTAAGCTGACTGAGCTAGAGTCCCGGTAGCCTTCACATCTCCTCTTACCAGTTTTCCATCCACCCGTCCCCTTCCCTGGCTCCTTGGCTGTATAAATCCACACAAATCCTTGCCATGTTCAGAGCTGAGCCCAATCTCTCTCTTTGCTTTTGCAATAACCTGTGATAAAGTCTTTCTTCTGTGTTTTTTTTTTCAGGACTGAGGACCAAACTCGGGGCTATATCCCCAACCCCTTCTTGCTGTGTTCATGATAGGGGACACTCAGATGCGAGTTGTGGAAACACAAGGTCAAGGGGATAATTCTACGAATGGGCCACTGTGCTGACCCCATGTGCTTTCTTTTCCAAGTAACAATTTACCTGCAGCCCTGTCTGGATTAAGTGAACAGGACATGTCCCACTCCTCAGCAAACTACCTGTTATCTGCAAGAGAATCACAGGCCTGAAATAGCATCGATAAGAGGAACCCAGTAACCCTGAAAGGGGGCCCTTTTGTGACCCTTTTCACAGACTGGATCCCAGAACTCAGGGAGATGAGAATAATTTTCCTACCCATAAACTCTGTAACAATGTCTGGTTAATAATCCAATTAGAACCAGTCAGCATGGGCCAGTGACCTAGAGTGGTCATGGCAGTGGGGACTGGAAGGTCTGATGTCATCCTGCTGTCAATAAAAAATCAAGAAGTAGACCTGGGTGGGACTCTCTGGAAACTTCTCTGGGATCCCCAACAAAACTGGAATGTAGGAGAGGCAGGCTGTCCCTGTCCTCTCTGAGATGACCCACTCTCTCCTTTCTTTTTTCCCAGGCCTTAAATGAGCTCATGCCGGTTACTCTGAGCAAGAGGTCCGCAGTCTTCCTGACTCGATTGCAGAACTGGGGTACGAAGTGGGCGTGCCCTCACACTGCCTCAGTTCCCTCTGAGGCTCCAGCCCGGGTCCCCTCCCACATTGCAGGAGTTCTATCTCTTCTCACTTAAATAAATCCTACTCAGCTCACTCTTCCCTTTCATTAAGGTGCATGGATTTTATCTTCAGTTCTGTGAGACGAGAGCCCAGGAGGAAAGGGGTGAGGCCTGCAGCCCAGCACTACCCCATGTGTCCCCAGAAGCGGGAAATTGAGCTTCATCTCCAAACTCCATCAACGGCCACTCAGCTGAAAGAGGCCTCCTACCCCGGCCATGCACTCCCCCACAGAAACCACACACCACAGATGGTTGGTGCAGGGACACCAAGGCCCACAGCCTGGCTTCAATCCAGGACACCTCTGAGGGGTCATGTCCCCTTCAGGGTTCTCCAAGGGCCCGAGGAACCTGCTGCCGTGAGCCTCCCCCTCTGCGGGCAGTGCCGACGCCCAGTCCACCTCTCGCTTCCAAGCTGCCTCAGTCTCTTTCCCGGGGAATCCCAGCCTAACCTAAGAGAAATGGGCGGAAGCAGATTCAGAGCTGGCACTTCAGACCTGGACTTCTGCTGGCTGGTGGGCGGTGGGCAGTCCCTTCCTGGGGTGGGTGGGGTGCAGGTGGCCACGGGTGTGAAGGTGGTGTCATGGGGAACGCCTTCACCCATCCTGGGCTTGGCGTGGCTGGCACGAGGGCACGGCACATGCTGCCTTGGGCTTTGGAGCGGGCTAGGTAGGGCCACCAGGACAACGGAGCAGGGCACTGTTGCCAGGGACTGCTGGTGCCTTCCTGAACAGTAAGAAAGCGGAGGGCCCTAAATGATCACCGTCTCCTCTGACAGACAGGAGAAGCTCGCTTCCTGCAGGGGGTCAGAAGCTGAGGGCTGGGCCCAGAGTCACCCATGGGGGTGGCACAGGCGGCTATGCCTGCCAGCAAAGCCACAAAGCCAAGCTGAAGGCACCAACTAGGGAGGTCCTGTGGCCTTGGGATGGAGCCATCTGGGCTGATGTGCTAAAATCCTGAGTCCCCGAGTCTCCTGACCCCTCCTGGCCTGCAGGAGGGTCCCGCCATCCCTGTTAGAGGCTGCCCGGGGATGTGCTCTCGCTGTCCTTCTGGCCCCTAGACCATTAGCTAGGATTGAGATGCCACATAACGCAGAAAGGCGCTGGGCCCGTGATGGCTGGAAAGGCTCAAGAACTGCAGGGCCTGGCTGACTCCTACAGCAGGAGAAGGGACGGAGGGGGACAGATAAGATAGGAACGGGCACACTCTTCAGGTACAATAAGTGACACCCTGCAAGGACCCAGAGAGAGCAACGATGTACTGCTGGATGCTTTCAGAGTGGCCGGCGTTGAGTGAAGTGGCGATGTCAGAGCTGCTGTCTCAAATGGTTGAAGAAGGAATCGAAGGACTCAGAGACAGGAGCACAGTCCACCTAAGCATGCAATAAACAGCAAGCCGACGAGAGGGGCACAGGTGCCGTTGAAGTTCAAGGTTATTGGAGGAAGCCTCTGCTGCAGAAGCAGACTCTGAGATGGACGCACCCGTGCTCGTTTCGCTGGGCCCCCGGTGCTCTGCAGAAGGCACATCCGCTGTAGTCAGAGCTCCCCGTTGGCTCCTGGACAGGTGGCGGGATCTCCTAGAGCAAGCCAGGTGCAGGCCTTTGAAACTGCCCCAACCTCAGCCTAGATATGCCTCCAAAGCAAGATCAAACCCCAGGAGAACGGCGGAGACCATGCCACCTGCACAGACAGGGGGAGTCCCAGCACACCCCTGCACTGCCCCCATCCGGGTAGCGTTGGCCTCCTAAGCTCCAGGAGACCCCAGGGAAGCCGGCTGTGGGGAGGCTGCTAAAATGTCCTCGAGACCCGCTGCAGCCTGAGGAGTGCTGCTCACGTCACTCGTTCAGGTTCAAATTTCCCCAAAGCCAGCATAGCTGATCCCAAACCATGTGGCTCACCGCAGGAAGCAACTGGATGTGGGACGAGCCTCAGGACCTCAGGACCACGTCCCCAGGTGCTGTGAGTGCCCCTTCCCAGGAGCTCTGCTCCACTTCAGTAGCATCCCACCACTGAGTCCTTCTGGGCACTTTAGACCCAGCCTCCCTGCCTCCATTCAGGACAGTCTGGAAGGGCTACCTAGCTCCAAGCTCACCTGGAGCAGGAAGACTGAAGGTGGAAATTCCCACGACATTGAAAGGCATCAGTAGGCAGCTCTCCACAAGCGGGCGAAAATGAAAACTGGCCCTTACTGAGCATCCGTCACGGTTAAACCTTGTGTGAGGCCACTCACATGGCAAAAGCCACCACTGGAGTCTTGCAAACCCCCCTTCCGGTACAGCAAGGTAGCTCTCACCAAACCCATTTCACAGAAGGGGAAACTGAGGCTTGCAGAACATAAGCATCTTATCCAGTCACATTGAGTGAGGACATGACAGAGCCAGGGCTCAAACCCACAACCATCGGCTCCAAAGTTGGAGACTCTGCTCTGTTCCAAATCCATGAAACACAGGCTCAGGGAGAGGAATCCACTGAGGTCTGGACAGAGAGAAGCCAACCACAGGCTGACGAGTTCTGCTCTCCTTCTTTCTCCAAGAGAGAGGGACAGTGAGAGAGAGAGAGAGAGAGAGAGAGAGTCAATTTTATTTAGCTTTTCATGTGGCTTTCGTTGCTCCGACACTTCGTTGTGTACTTGGTGCTGGGGTTCGAACTGCGTCCTTGCAGTGCTGTCACTGCTGAGCCACCGTTCCAGCCCCTCTGCTTTCCTTCTTACATGAAGGACCCACCTCGGGCACAGACTTTAGGGAATCACCAATTCCAGTTATCAAGCTAGGTGATATTTCAATGCAATTTTTTGAAAAAACAAAATTAACCCCAACACACGCATAATGAACAAACAGCAGAATTTTACATAAAAACAGGATGTGACCCTGTAGTTGTATGATTCCCGGTCCCGACCTGGCCCACACCTCAGCACACACTGACCACAAAGCCACGGAGGCCGCTGACCTTCCAGCTCCGAGCCCGGGTGAGTCTCCCATCTGCTGAGCTGATGGAGCCGAGGCGACAGGAGTGGGTGATTAGAAGTCTCTCAGAGGGAATCAGTGTGGAATTCAAATCCTGACGCCTGCACTAAAGGACAGTGTGACATTAGGAGAGTCTTCACCTTTCAGAGGCCACAGCCCACCTGTGTGACTGGGGTGATGCTACGGGCTGAGTAGCCCTTATCCAAGAAGCTGTTTCACAGCAAATTTCTTTTTGGATTTTGCAGCATTTGCATGTACCTAATGTGATATCTCAGGGATGGGATCCATGACTAAATAGGATGTCATTTCTGTCCCATGCACTATTTATATGCAGAGGCACACAGTGTTTTTGTGTACCTGCATTTTGACTGTGACCCATCACAGCTTTGGATTTTGGAGCATTTCAGATTTTGAAGTTCCGGATTAGGGATGCCCAACCTGCACTGCCTTCCCGGGGTTGTCCTGAGGTCCCGCATGTGGTCTTAAGGTTGCAAGAAAGGAAATCCAGACAGCAGCTTTATTAAAAAGAAAGTAAGGATATGATCCTGCTATTCCTCTCCTGGGTATTTTTCCAGGGGGTTTAGAATCAGCACATTACAGCGACACAGCGAAATCAGTGTTTATAGCAGCTCAATTTACAATAGCTAGATTATGGAAACAACCCAGATGACCCTCACTGGGTGAATGGATCCAAAAACTGTGGTACAACAGAGTTCTACTCAGCTATTAGAAACAATGATATTGCAGCCTTTAAAGGTAAATGGATGGCGATGGAAGAAATCATGCTGGGTGAAATCAGCATAACCCAGAGAACCAAGGGTTGAATGTCTTCACTCATCTGTGACGACGGAGCTAGACCCTGGCCATTGAGAAATGAGGTCTAGTATCATGTTTTAAATCTGGATAAGGTGTGTTGTCATACAACCTAAGGCATTTGCAGAGATGTATGGAGAAGGGGAAGGGAGGAATAAAGGTGGGTAATTGGGGGGAGGCTCTTGGGGGTAAATCTATTTTTCAGAATTTGTATATATATTATACTATTTCATTAGAAGCTTGTTTGATTGTTCAACAAATAAATTTCTGAATTTAAAAAATCTAAAAATAAAAATAATGAAAATAAGGACGCACTGAACAGAGAGGACGCTGGGAGGCGCACGCAGCAGCGTTCACAGCTGGCGCCAGCCCTCCAGCTCCCTTCCTCTCCTCTCTAAATTTCTGACAAAAGTTGAGTTGTCTTCCCTCTTATAAATTCTGCCCAGGGAACACAGTGAACGCTCAATAAAAATCCAGACTGCCTTGAAGGAAAGAGGGTTTCCTCGGGGGGTTTGCATATCACCAGGAGAGCCTGGGAGCTGGAATGGGGCTTCTCGCCCCGGAGTGTGGGTGTGTCTGAAGCTGGTGTGCACGCACCCTAACCTCCTCTCAGAACGCCTGGCCTTCGAGGGCTCCTCGCCCGTCCCCTGGGTTCTGCTTAGTGGCCACTGGAACTGCAAACCTCCCTCCACCGTGCCTAGGATCACAGCCAGCTCCGTCACCCATCCAGCCTACTGGCCTCGGTTTACGCTCTTCCAAGTTTCAGTGGGGACAGAGGCTGAAATGTGGCCTCTTGAAGCACCCTTGGCTTAACCGAGTAATTTCAAGAAAAGAAAAGAAAACTGGAACAACAGCTCCAAAAAATTCCCCTCTGGGCTGCAGCAGTGGCCTCCGGCTGACCCTTCCCGGAGGAGGGTCACCCTCTTTATAGAATAAAAGGCACCTGGCACAGGTTATCAGGGTCTGAGGCAAACTCAGATCCCATCCGCGCCTCCGTGCGGCCACGAGCTAGCCACAAAGCCTCAGTTTCCACATCTGCAAAATGGGGTACCGAAGTGCCTCCTCAACAGACCAAAAGAGAGCGCAGCTGTGGGACACCTGGCACAGGCAGAGGCGCTGGGGTCCCCCTGCCACGATGGACCGGCTTTCACAAGCACAGCCTGTCAGAGTGGGAAGGAGCCAAATTGCAGTCCAGCGTTCACTTCCGACAGCCCCCAAGGTGCTGTCTGATGGCTGACCTCACCCAAAATGTAGAGCGGTCTCAAGGAAGGAAATCAAGACACATTTTATTTAAAAGAAAACTATTAGATGATATATTCCCCTACCCTGGTGTCTGGGTTGGCCTGATATATGGACCCTGACAGGGGAGAGGAGCGGCACGGGAGAGGCTGGTCCTTTGGCAGTAGTGCAGGAATCTGTGACCTCCTCGCAAGGCCCCCAAGTCCAGCATGGGGGTATAACTCAGAGACAGCATCTGGAAGATGGGCTGGAAATGCTTCCAAAGAGAAGGGCACTGCAGAGGTTAGTTCTCTACATCACTCAGGGAACGGATCATTCCCCTGAAACACAAAACTAACACGTTAAGAGAACTCACTGGCTTCTGCAGCCAGGCAGTGAAGGTTTCAACAAAGTTTAGTTCGTGGCTCAGTGGAGTCTCTAAGCACCTTTTCTTTCCATTTCTCCACTCTGCCTTCTGCCTATGTCTGCCTCTCCTCTTGGCCACAAAATGGCTGCAAGCAGCAAGGAGGGCTCCCTAGTCCAGTGGGAAAAGAGAACCCCCTCACCCCGCAACATAGCTTCTGTGAAGGAACAAGAAACAAAAAACAAAAAAACTTCCTTCTCAGAACTTCCCAGAAAATGCTTCTCCGGGACACTTGCCCATCTCTGAGGCCAGGACACTAAGCTGTAAGCTCAAACTCAGGCCAACCAGGCTCTGCCTCCTGGAGCCAGGACTTGCACTGTTTTCCTGTAGAAGCACAAGGGCTGGGTGGCGGAGAGCAGCAGGATGAAAGTGGGGTCCTGAGACCAGGGTACAGGGAGCCGACGCTGCTTGACTGCAGGGCGTCATCAGAAGCACCCACTTGGATCCCGCGCTGCGTCCACGGCTGGCTTCGCGGGTGAAGGCAGACTCTCATGGCGCAGTCAGTCACGGACCAGCTCCCGCTCTCCAGGGCTCCGGCACTGGCCGACGTGTTAGTGGAAGGGGCCCGGGATGCCCAACTCCATGAACAAAGTTCCCAAACTTTGTCCCAACACGTATTCTTCCCTGGAGTGGTCTCGGGCCATGTGGTTACAACGGCAATGAGGCGCTTGGGGTAGGAAGGCCAAAGAGGTCACAGGCATGCCCTTGGCACCACCTTGAAACAGGTGCCTCCTGCCCACTGTGCAGCTGTGACCCTGTACTCGGACCCCACTTCCCACCCTGGGGCGGGGCCAAATCCCTGTGGCTCTCTAGACTCACTTCCCACCAGGGAGCCACCCCTGTCCTCAGGACACTGTCCTGGATTACCTTCCCTCACTGCCCAGGAATGACCCCAGACCTTCTACAGCACTGTCCCCAGGCCAACCTGGAACTCGCCTGCCTAGGCTGCCTGCCACCTGAGTGGCCTTGGGGAGATCGCTCACCTCTCCCAGCCTCAGTTTCTTCTCTGCTGAATTGCAGGGAGCCACAGCTTAGACCAACTCAATGCTGCCTGCTGACTCTTTGAGCACAGGGTTCGCTGTTACGTTTGTGGAATCTTTCTGTTTATTACAAATAACGGCCGGGTCTGTTTTGACCTATTCAGCATTAAAAAACAACTTATTAAAAAATTGAAAAACAAAGCTCTCTATAAATGGAATTGGAGGCCCCTAAAGGCAGCGATTGTTGAGTGGACTAGGGGTGGCCCAGGCTGCAGAGTGCAGATAGGAAGGACGTGCGCCCACCCTCTCCCTTGGATGTTCACCCACAACCTGTGGACAGCTACTAGGTGCAACCTGTGGCCTGCCTGGGTCCAGGGTGACTGCACCCTGCCTTCCCACACGGGGAAGCCGCAAACCAGGGCGGAGGAGAAACCTGCTTCCCAGGTGAGCCTTCAGAAATGCGGAGCACCCAGGTCAAAGGCCATGGTCAAAGCAAGGCTGCGTATCTCTATAGCAGATCTTCAGATTAGCATGCTGAGAACAAGAGTGAGAGAAAGAGACAAAGAGGAAAGAGAGAGACAGTACTCTTAAGAAAGAGTCAACACCAAGGGGGGCCCCAAGTCCCCTTATTCCCCCGATTATGGAGAGGAGAAGGAAGAAAAATAGGAACGTGCCCCCCACATGGACCTCTTGAGCCTCTTGGTTAGTCAGGAATGATGATAGGGTTCACCGGATGGATGAGGCAAGAAAGAACATTCTAGGGCCATGAGTGTGGCATGCAAAATACAGAAAGGGAAAGATGGCAGCTGGGCTTAGGGACACACGTGGTTGTGCGTGGCTGTAGCAGAGGTGCCGGGAGAGAAGAAGGAAGGGATGAGGAAGGGAGGTGAGCAGGGCCAGACGGCAGAGGTTTCCTGTCCTTGACCTGGGCACAGCATCCGACGTGTGACTCCTGAGTGCTGGCAGACGAGGACAGCAAAGGCTGGATGGTGTTTCCGAGAGTGGGCCCACCTCTCGCACCCCTGCACCTGCCCCAAGAAGAGCACCTGTCAGCAATCCAGACCAAGGGGGTACAGAGATGTGGACTCGGCACAGGCTGGAGCCTGTCCCTCTGAGCCCAGCCTGACCAGCCACATCCCTGCCAGCCACGCATGCTGGACAAGGACAGGGCTGCTGACAGTGGAGTGCCATGGATAGTTTGCGGGCATTTGTCCCAGAGCAACTGCTAAACCACCCAGTCTGGGATGCTGAGGTAGGACAGTCGGAAGGCGTCCTGGAAGCAAAAGGAAATCATTGAATAGTATCATGCACACGGCACCTTCACGATCCTCCCAGCTAAAACCTGGGGTACAAAATCTCTCCCCACTCAGGCCGTGGAACAGAGTTGGACACGGGAAGACGCCCAGTCCTCACTGGTGAGCTGGCAGAGTCCTATGCCGTTGCTCAAGCCGTTTTTCTCCATCTTCAGAAACTCCCACGGCGACCACCTTGCGGTACTTCCCTACTTCCCCCTGCTTGACGCACCGAGCTCAGAACCTTTCAGGAACTTTACACGCGATCAGGAACTGCAGCAGATAAAGCAGACCCGGCTTGCCCCCGTCTGGGGGTAGGGACGTGTGCGTAGGGACGTGTCTCTTTTATCTTGGGTCCCCAGCATCCTGGGATCGTGCCCGGCATAAAGAAGTGCCCGGGAACGTTTGCCAAGTGAATGCAGGACGCAGCCTGCAGCTCTGGGAAGTCGCCCGTGTCTACAGGCTCCTGGTTGTTCTCAGGCTGCGAAGAGCCTTCCCTTCCCCACCAATTCAGCCTGAAAGCCTGGGTGGAGAGGAGCGTGGCTTCCTGAGCTGGTGATCATAGAGCACCAAGTGCTTGGCTGCCCACTGCCGGTATCTGTCCTAATTAATCCTGGCTCCTGTTTTGTTTTTTTTTTTCCCACCATTTTTAGAGAGAAAGAAAGAAAACCAATTTCATTTTTTCATCTGGTTTTTGCTCCTCTTCCACCCAGCTGTGCATGCGGTGCTGGGATTTGAACCTGGGTCCTCGCACATGCTAGGCAGGTGCTCCACCACCGAGCCACCCCTCCAGCCCTCTTTTCCTGTTTAGAATCTTTCCTGAGTGCCACTCAGCTCTGCCATAGTGACCTCTTTATTCCGTCTTAATGATACCTAGACTATGGACAGAGTGACATCAAGGAAAGCCCAGAGTCAAAACATCTATGGTAGGAAAAATACAGGTGACCTATAAAGCACTTGACCAGCCTTCCCCAAGACTTCGCACTTGGACCTGATAAATCACGGGCGCCTGTCCAGCGTGGCTGACCAGCAGAGCTGCAGTGAGCTGCCCATCTCTGAGCAGGGTGACACAATGGCTTATTGATGCAGAATTTCCCACGTCAATCTTGCTGTGAAAAGGTGATGTCATTAAGTGAAACAAGTGTCATCTGTAGAAATCCTGGGCTGGGAAGGAGTCCCGCCAGCTTGCCTCCTTGGGACTGTACGGGTGGTAAGGAGCAGAGCGCCGCACCCGGGAGCTGTGATGCGGTGACCTGGGATCCACCGCCCTTCTAGGAACCAGTCCCCATGAAACCACCTGGGAGGTGCACTGTGATTTGGGTTCATACTTTGATCCCTGGAAACAGCTCAGGAAAAGGAGAAAATAGAGCCTCTCTGTCACATGAGGAGGTGGTTCGGTAAACTAGATCACATCCCCTTGGTGCAGTGTTTTGCAGCCGTTAAAAGCAATCATTTTGCTTTTTCCCCTCCCCTTCCCAACAAATTCGGTCTGAAAGCCATGAGGTGTGGCTGAGCAAGGCAGGCGTCTGTAGGAGGTGGCAGTGGGGTTCCAGAGCGCAAGGAGGGGGCGTGTCTACTCTGGGTTGAACAGGGCTGTTGAAGTGGCCCTGCAGGAGGGTCTCACCAGGGGGCATGAGAAGGCGCTCCAGGAAGGGAGGTGGCACTGGCGGCAGCCTACACAGGGCTTCGGAGCCTGCATGGCTGAGGAGAGTGGCTGTGGGGGCAGCAGCAGCTGCCGTGAGCCCACGCAGGTCAGTCTGTGTGTGCCAGGGGGTCACCGCGTGCATGGGGGTGGGAAGCAACGTCAGCAAACAGACTGGTTACTTGTAAGAGCATTGAAGCAAACCAGGAAATATAGACGGGGTTCTCATCGTCCCAGAAAACTGGAAGGCACCTGTCTAATGTGTTGCATTGGAAAGTCGGAGTGAGTTCGTGCAGAAAGGACCGAATAGAGCATCAGTAGGTAGAAGGTGCTGTAGTTACCTCTGGAGTGTCCCCCAACGTCTTGTGTGTCACAGGCTGGGTCACGGTCAGTGGCACTCTTGGGAGGAGATGGTCTAGTGGAAGGAGGGGAGACAGCCCTCGAAGGGACCTTAGCTCCTTCCTCCTGCTGC
Organism: Aplodontia rufa; assembly: GCA_004027875.1. Classification (NCBI taxonomy): domain Eukaryota; kingdom Metazoa; phylum Chordata; class Mammalia; order Rodentia; family Aplodontiidae; genus Aplodontia; species Aplodontia rufa. The sequence continues at coordinate 148,362 of PVKS010000712.1, read as the reverse complement.
CCTTCCTGGACATCAGGGGTATGTGGCACTGTCCCCCCAGTCCCCTCCGTGACACACTGCCTCACCTCAGATTGGAAGCAACAGGGCCACCAACCACGACCTGAAACCCATGACTGTCAGCGGTGGTAAAGCGTGTCTGTCTCAGCTATGTTGTCACAGTGACGGAAGCCTGACTAACAGACGTAGAAGGTAGGATGGAACGTGGCGGGGGACACATGTCCCTAGCTCTGTTCACGGAGAGCTTCTAGGAGCAACAGTAGCTCAGTAACAGCGAGCACCCTGACAGGTAGATCTGAGTTTCTAAACACCATTCTCCCCCGGAAAGGACCAGGAGTTCATGGAGAAATGGCTGCTGGAAGGCGCGAATGGCCATAGGCCCAAGCGTCCCTCGGCTCCTGCTTAGGATCCAAGAACACAAGGATCTGAGATTCCTTGCTGAACCGGTCTCAGGGCTGCGTTTGCAGTGAGCCACTTTGCAGATGAGCGGTTCTCCTTCTTAGGTAGGGGGCTTGCCTAGCACTCGTCCTCAGAATGTGGTTCCCCCGAGCGCCGTGCATTCGGCTCTCACGCAAACACCCTGCGCGCACAGCACCCTCTGGGTTCCGGCAAATTGCTTCCAGTGGCAGGAAAACTGATGGACCATGCTAATGCCCCTGCCATTTCTGTGTCACACAAGGAAGTCTTTTGTCTCTGACTCAGGGGTCTTGTATCTTCCACCAACATCTACGAAGCGGGCTCTTAATCAGCTTGTAAGCAGGGTAAAATCAGACACAGGGACTGGGAGTGACCGATTCTGGGGCTAGGCCAGGAAATGTCTGAGATAAGTGTGAAATATCTTTTATCAGAAAACAAGTGCTCAGGGGCTGGATCGATGGCTCAGTGGCTACGGCGCTTGCCTGGCATGCGTGAGGACACAGGTTTGAATCCCAGCACCACATACACAGCAAAGTGTCAGAGCAACGAAAGCCACATGAAAAACTAAATAAGATTGATTCTCTCTCTCTCTCTCACTGTCCCTCTCTCTCTTAAAAAAAGAAAGAAAGAAAATAAGTGCTCACAGAAAGATGGGAACAAATCAAAAGGATACAGAATGCAGCTTGAAGGGGCTGTGACCAGCCAAATCTGGGACAAATCAATCACCAAAAAAAATTATGGTAGTAACAGTTTATAACCTAATGATACTGATATAAACAAATACAGCCAATCAATCACTGATATTTCTCCTGCTAAGAAAAGAAGATTTTCAGAAGAGGTTTTAGAAAACATGACCGAGGGGCTGGAGCGGTGGCTCAGCGGTTATGATGCTTGCCCAGCAAGTGCGAGGACGCGAGTTCAAACCCCAGCACCACGTACTCAACGAAGTGTCAGAGCAATGAAAACCAAATGAAAAATTAAATAAAATTGATATTCTCTGTCTCTCTTTCTCTCTCACTATCCCTCTCTCTTAAAAAAACAAAACAAAAAAAAAAAAAATGACCGAAACAACCCAAGGATAGAAGACCGAAATGCTTTTTGGTTTATTTGTTTATTAGTGTTCATTCCCTGTTTACCAATTCGCATTCCCATTTCCCCTCCCTCTCGGGCTCTGACTCTGGACGGAAGTCTCCATCTCAGGCGTGCAGCACGTGACCAGTCCTCACCCGTGAAGTGGGACTTACTTGCTTTGGCCCAGGACTTTTAGGGGATGGGGACTCGAACTAGAAGGTCCAACCAGAGTGAAGCCCAGATCTTGTAGAGGAAAACTCTCTTACTCCTTTCCACTGGGCTTCAACTCTCCGGAAGATGAATTGGGAGCTACTCAGCCGTCCAGCTCACCAGGGAAGAGCCTGGAAGCCTTGGAGACCCTGGACAGAACCTATGAACGCAGCTCTAGGCAGACCGTTGAACACCCTGACGCATTTATGGAATCTCTGGCCCTATGCCTCCTCCACCCTATGGTAGAATTCCTGTCCCCTTTGCACAGAGCCACAAGCCTATATTCTAGATGCCACCCATCTGCTGTATTTATGCAGACTTTGAATAGCAAGCAAGCAACCCCAGGAAAGGAGGCCCATGCAAAATCCACTCTGCTGGGGGAGTTGGGGCAGGTGCCTGGGTCGCAGGTGCCTGGGTCCCAGGTGCGGGTGGTGGTCGAGAGTTCCAGTGTGGGCACAGGAACAGCCTGGGTGTGGGCAGCACCACGTCCACCAAAGCTGAGCTCCTGGTGGCATTGCGAGATCTAGCATCATGAGCGTGTGGCAGCAATAACAACAGACTTCTCATCAGCTCAGCTCAGCTCACCACCATTTCTGGAGACTTCCTTGAACCTCATTCTCCTACAATTCTACATCACCCAATATCCTGTCATTAATCTCCTTATTAATCTCTTCATTAAGCCAGAGTCCATTTCCACTGCACACAACTAAAAGTCCTCTCTGATTTAAAATAAAAAACTTGTGCTGGAGCGCTGGCTCGGTGGTTACGGCGCTTGCCTGGCATGCGCGAGTACACGGGTTCAAACCCCAGCACCATGTACACAACTTATGTGTCAGAGCAACGAAAATAGCGTGAAAAACTCAATAAAAAATGATTCTCTCTCTCTTCTCTCTTCTCTCTCTCTTCCTTCTCTCTTAAAAAAAATTAAAATAAAATAAAAAACTCCATTAAAAAATATGGGTACCAGGGGTGGTGGGGGTGATAATGAAATAACAGAAACTTAAATGTGGAAAAAGAACGACCTGATCATTACTGACTCAATTTGTTGGCCTTTTCTACGCAGTGGCAAATCCTTGGTCAAATTGTTGCCTGCTGTGCCTTAAAACGTGCTGCCTACTGAAGTTACGGAATCCAAAGAAATTGCTAGAAAATTCCAGAATGTTCGATCCATGCCAACTACCTCTGGCCATTTTCAACAACGTCTTACAAGAGAGAGGGGATCTCAGATGCACAGCTAGTGCGCAGGCCAACGGAAGGGAGGCAGCTTTGCTCATCCAGCACTAATGGTAGCCTCCTCTCCGATCTGGCTCAGAATCCCATTGTGTGACGTCTCAGGGGTCGAAAAGGCTCAGGTACCAGAAAAAGCAACCACAACAGACTCACAGTGTTGGTGGGAAGTTAGACCAGCGCCCGGCTGCTGCCTCGCTCCTTCCCGTGTCCTCTGCAAGTGGAGGTACGCAAAGATCAGATGAGAGGCGGCAGGGGTGGGGAGGGGACCGTCAAGCTCAAGGAACGCAGGACAGCTCTGCCGAACTGCCCCCAGGGAGGCAGCCAGGAAGCCAAGGAACAGAGTCCAGGGAGAGGCACAAGTTAAATCAGACTATTGCATGGGACGTGGTGGTGCCCGTCTGTAATCCCAGCTACTCTGGAGGCTGAGGAGGGAGGATGGTGAGCTTGAGGTCAGCCTGGGGAATTTAGTGGAGCTGGGTGTCAAAAACAAAGACAAACAGAACACGTCAAAAAGGAGAGAAAGAAACAATTCAGACTTATCTACTGTGTTGCGATGAAACACTTTGCTGAGGTCACTGACATAAAGTCTCTGCAAAGATGGGGTTTCTGGGGGCTGGAGTGTGGCTTGGCGATTGGACCCATTGCCTGGCATCCACAAGGACCTGGGTTCAAACCCCAGCACCACATGCACAGCTAAGGGTCAGAGAAACAAAGGCCAGATGAAACAATAAATAAATTGATTCTCTCTCTCCATCTCTAAGAGATAGAGAGGAGAGAGAGAGAGAGAGAGAGAGAGAAAAGATGGGGACAGAGATTACATTTTTTAAAATTCATTAAATATGGTCTTACATTTAGGAGGGAATCATTATCAAACAATCAAGAACAGAAGTATAATGTCAGAGCAAGCCAAGGCCGATGCCATTCCATGGTTCCCCCTTGGGTTCCCCATGGTTCCATGTTTCCCCCTATTAAACCCCACATTAATTGGACTTCTCATGGAGGTCAAAGGTTTCCCTCTGAGTTGATTCCCCCATACTCCCTCCCTCTGGTCTCCTTGATATCCCTCCTATCCCCTTCCCCCTCCCTGCCCCCCTCCGTACATCCCCCAGCATCCCAGGCAAGGTTCCCCCTGTTTGTGTAAAAATTCATGCATGTTGAGATTATTATTAGCTTAGCCATCTATCATACTGCTTCCGGTTGTATTCTGGCTTCCACAAATGAGAGAAAACATTCAGCCCCTGAGTCTCAGAGTTTGGGATACTTCACTTAGCACATTTTTTCCCATCTCCATCCATTTGGCATGCACATACTTGCACACACACACACACATGCACATGCATGCACACAGACACAGAGAGAGAGAGACATGCATGAGCACGCAATGCACGTGTGCACACACATGCTCGCGTGTGCACACATGTACACATGCATGCACATGCACGTGCACAGACATATGCACACAGAGACATGCATGAACACGCAATGCACATGTGCACACACATGCTCACATGTGCACACACATGCGCACACATTCATGCACATGCGCGCGCGCACGCACACACACTATGCAATATTGTCAGGGGTTCAACAAACGGCATCCTACTGAGGGCTCATTCTGAGACTTGGTTTTCTGGTTCCCACTGTTCGGGAGTTTCCATGCCAGACTCCCAGTCCTCCTCGTCTCCTTACCGCTGCTCCATTTTCTGTGGTGTGGCCGCCCCGCATCAATCTGGCCACTTCTACATGGATGAACTATTCATTCTCATAGAAAATGCCGCAGTGGAAATTCCCGTAGGCAGCTCCGTGCGTGCACGTGCACGTGCTTCTCCAGGGCAGACACTCAACAGTGTGATTTCAGGGTCACAGGCTACGCATATTTTTTATTTTTATGTCCTGTTAAATTTTTTAATAGATCCTGCCAAATTTCCCTCCAAAGTGGCAGGGCGAGTTTATAGTCTCTCCACAGCGCAAGAGAATTCCCCACATACTTATCAACTTAAATGTTTTCTTCCAAACTGACGGCTAAGAAATGCCTTCTTGTTGTGTTCATTTGCAATTTCCTGATGCACCAAAATTCCCCATGATTTTTCTGCCTCTTCTTCCACTGGGGTCATTTTTGGCCTCAGAAGCTCCGTGGGTTCCAGCCAAGGGTTCTCATCGCAGAGAGGGAGGGGCTGTAGAGTGAGAACCACCAGAGCTGGGTTCTGACCTCTTTGCAGTGACTCAGGGAAGTCAACAAAAGTGGAACAAGGAGTAAATAAGACAAAGCGGGAAAAGGTTTCAGTCCAGTGCCTGACAAAGTACACAGCGATCGCCACCAGCCTACCATTATCACTACCACCATCTCTCCACCTTTCCCACGTGTGATAGGAAGCTGTGAGCAGGGTGTCCAGTAATCCCCACCTCCTGGAATCCATGTCCTTTGGCAATCCCTCCCCTTGAGTATGGACTGGACCTCGTGGCTTGTTTCTAATGAATAGAACACAGCAAAAGTGATGGGATATTTTTTTAAAAATCAAGTGCACATAAAAATCATGTGGATTTGAAGTCATTAACCTGTCTTTGTTCTTTGGAAGTAACAACTTACTTAAGAACATACATGGCTGTAGAAAAGAAAATAAATTTTAATAAAAAAGAAAACTAAAGTGATGGGATGTCACCCTATGGTCAGCTTATAAAGGACAGCAGCTTCCATGTTGCTGACATACACTAAAGCCTCTTCCTTTGTCATGCTGAAGAGAGACAGCCAAGCTGAAGAGGCCCATGTGGCAAGGAACTGGGGTAACCTCCAGTGATCTGTAAACAAGGAGCTGAATCCTACCAACAACCACTGAGTGAGCTTAGGAGAAGATCCCTCTGCAGCCCAGCCCACTGATAATAGCAGCCCAGGAAGATGCTTCCATGTAAACTGTGAGAGACAGTTGAAGAAAACCCAACTATGCCACAGCCAGATTATGCACCTGCAGAAACTGTGAAAAAATGAATGATATCTCAAGATGCTAAGTTTGGGGTGATTTGTTACACAGCAACAGCTAACTGATACATGATACAAGTTTCTCTGCTGACCACTTTTCTTGATCAGTAACATGAAACTTAAACCCTCCTCCCCAAATACTTAAATAGTTTCCAAAGACAGGAAGATGTTATGAATTCTTAGAAGAAGAGTGCTTCTGGGTATTTTCATAACCCTTAGCTTGATTTGTCACCCCATGCTTAATAACATGGGAGGCAAGTTCGTGTGAGAGCAGGAGCAAGGATGAGATGGTCAGATGGACCTGGCTTTCACACATTACTCTGCTGCTTCCTAGTTGTGCCACCTCAGCCTGTCCCTTCTCCCTGAGCCTCTATTTTCTCAAACACCAAAACAGGGTTTTACAAGACAGTGACCTCGTAATTTTCTTGTGGAGGATGCAGAGATACCTGACACAGCCAGGCACTGAACCCACAGCAGGCACGGAAATACGACTTACTTATTCCAAAACTATTTGGCCTTGAACTTTCTACCCGTGGGGTTTTTCTGTATATAAATAAGATCATGTCCTATGCAGATCAGGTGATTTGACTTTCTCTTTTCTGATGCCCTTTCTTTCTCTCTCTCACCTTCTGGCTCTGACGAGGTTTCCCAGCACCCTGATAAATGAAAGCGGACATCCTAATCAACTTCCGAATCTTACAGAGCTTTCAGCTTTTCCCTTTCCAGAATCCTGCCAGCTGTGGGTTTGTTATCTCGAGACCTATTCCTTCTCCTTACAATTTATTACAGTTTTATCATAAAGAGATCGCTGTGCATCTGTTGATACGGTCATATGGTTTTTGTCCATTCTGTTAATGTGCTGTGCTGAGTTGGTTTTTTTTTATTCTGTTTCTGTACCAGGGATTGAACCCAGGGGCTGTTAACCACTGAGCCACATCCCCAGCCTGTTTATTTTTTATTTTGAGACAGGTCCTCTCTAAGTTGCTTAGGGCCTCACTAAGTTGCTGAGGCTGGCTTTGAACGCGTGATCCTCCTGCCTCTGCCTCCCGAGTTGCTGGGATCACAGGCGTGGCCACCATGCCCAGCCTGTGTTGCGTTATTGATGTGCACAGGTTGAATCACCCTTCCATTTCTGGACTGAATCCCACTTGACCACAGTGAATAATCTTTTCGATGTGATCCATCCCATGATATTACACACATTTGTATAGTTGGGCACCCATCAAAAATATAAGAAGGGGCTGGAGCAGTGGCTCGGCACTTACAGCGCTTGCCTGGCATGTGTAAGTACACGAGTTCAAACCCCAGCACCATGTACCCAACGATGTCTTGAAGCAACAAAAGCCACGTGAGAAACTAAATTGAAAAATTGAAAAATCTTTACTCTCTCTCTCCTCTCTCACTGTCCCTCTGTCTTTCAAAAAAAAAAAACATATATATATATGAAAAAGAAATCTGTGCCCCTTCATGACCAGATGAAACTTTGGAAGTGCTCAGGGGAAATGCTGGTTCTGTTGAGCTTGTCTGAAGGGGGGGCCCAGGCTTTCCCCACAGGAGCCAGAGCAGGAGCAGTTTTGGGGTGGGGATTCCCCCAGGGATGGACAGCACCGTTAGGGATGGCTGTGAAAACCACACTCAACAGTCGCCCTCTCTTCAGCCTTGGAAAGACAGAGACTGGGAGAGGCAGATTGACTGATTGGGAGTGTCACCCAGAAGGACGAGGGTTGGTTTTTCTTTCAGCTTGTCTGCTAATCTTTTCAGTCACCGTCTCAGCAAAAGAGTGCAGGTCTGCTGGCTTTGGAGGGACCTTATCTGGGGCACCTCTCCCACTTACGTCCAAAAGAAACACTCCCTCTAAAACCACAAAGCTGCACCTGCTTCCCTTGATTTAAAGGCCCCAAAAGTGATGTTTTCAATTAGTAGACGTCTTTCTCTTCTGAGACAGACCTCAGGACAGAGTTTTATAGCTAAGATATCAATTTTCCCTCACCGTCCTCCTGCAAAGAGGGAAGACAGTGGAGGCAGGGTCCCGTGTCTTTCCTTCCTTGGTGCTTTGCTGTGAAAGTTCAAGCCTTCCCTTTGGTGGAAACGGGAGGGAGCAGGGGCCCTGGCGAGGCTCCTCGGAGGATGGCTCGGGATGTCTTGGGTTTCAGCCTTGGCCAGAGCTCGGCTCTGTCTGCTCTCCTTCCCCCTCCGAGGGCCGAGCCTGTCTAGACAGCTGAGCCCAGAGGTCATTTCCCCTGTCTCTGCTGCCTGCTTCAGCTGCTGCGGAGGTGAGAAGATCCTCAACTTTCTGCCTCCAAGATCAGCAGCAGGGGACGGGGAGAAGGGGTCTTCCGTGTTGTAAGACGTGGCCACGACGGTGTGGTCACTCCTAGGCGCCCCCGCCGGACCCGCTTTGGGAGGGTGAGGGTAGCAGTGACTTTTTGAAAAGGAGCTGAGAGGGTTTCACAATTGCAGTGGCCACAGATGGTCCCCAGCTTGGGATGAGTTTGACGTGCAATTCTTCAGCTTTAACATACGTTCAGCAGAAACCACGCTGGGATTTCAAGATGTGGTGCTGCAGCTGGGATCTGAAGTGCCCCCAAAGGCCCATGTGTTAAAGCCTTGTTCCCCAGCATGGTGCTACTGGGAGGTGGCGAGGGCCTCGTGGGAGGTCATGGGTCATGGGGTCATGCCCTTGAGGCAGCCCTTCCCCTTCCACCCTCTCCTTGCTTTGTACCTACCATTGAGCTGTCTTGCCACAGCCCAAGAGCAACAGACCAGCCAGCCATGGACGGAAACCTCCAGAAAAGAGCAAAATCAACCTTTCCTCTCTCTGTAAGTGGATGGTCTCGGGTATTCTGTTACAGTCACAGAAAGCTGGCTAACACATGTGATCTAATTCTGTCTATCCTGGTCAGCCCCAGCAAGCTTCCCAGTCCTGGGATGGGGAGCCAATGGGTGTTCTGGAGTGAGCCACCAGGCTGGGCTGGGAGGCTCTGACTGTCAGGTGGGCCCATGCATTTTCAGCTTACAGTGTTTTCAAATTCTGGTGGAGTTTATTGGGACAAGGCCCCAACTTAAGTCCGGGAACAACTATATATTTGATTTCCCCCCGATTCTGCCTCCAAATAATGGGATGAATCCGGGCCCCCAGGACTGTCATTCTCAGCATGGAAGTGGTAGGACAGTGATTCCTTCCCACTTCCCAGGTGGACCTGGGGCAGCCCTGCTCAGCCTTGACCTTGGAGAAGGTCACTCTGCAGAAATATTTGTGCGTAGGCCAGGGATGTTGCTCAGCAGCAAAGTGTTTGCTGAGCTCCCACCAGGCCCTGGGTTCAATCCCCAGCGCCACCAAGAAAAAGGGAGGGAAAGGTGGGAATACGTTTTCATGGCCCCTCCAATTCCTTCTCTGCCTTTTGTGGGTTCATAAGGAAAGGAGACTTTATCAGTGGATTTCAGGACAATACGGGAGCTGCTGTCTCAGTGCCAGCTGCATCTTATTTGGCCTGGAGGGCCAGGGCTGGTGGAGGCAGAAGGGGCTTCTGGGCTGCTTCTCCTTCCAGTAGAGTCCCCGGGTCCTGAGTGGCCGAAGGAGCCACTGCTAAGGAGTCAGCAGGGCACAGAGCGTAAGGCACAGTGCTGGCCACGTTCCAAGGCCTCCGGCCCGGTCCACGTCTGGAGGCCTCTCTGCAGCCAGCCCGGGCTGCCACATGCCTGATAGCATCACAGGAAGAGGATCCGAGGACACACGCACACATGGGGACCCTGGAAGAAATGGCCACCTGTGGGTCAAGGTCGAGGCCTCAGAGACGCCAGCCGGCTCCTTGACTCGGGGCTCCAGCCTCCAGAGCTCAGGCAAACAAATCCTACAGTCGAAGCCACCCAAGCTGCACTGCTTTCTGTGGCAGCCCAAGGAGACTAACAGAGCATCATTGTCAGACAGCGGTCCCCGCACAGGTTCCAGGGACACCCTCGGCTCAGCTGCCCCGGCAGGTGTGGCACCCTCAGCACTGAGTCTCGCTGGCCCACTGTAGGTCACCTGTGCGTCCGGGGTGGCTGCCTAAGGCTGGGGGATGGAGGACCTGATCAGCCGGCCGGTCCCACCTAGCCCTCTTCCCGTCTCCACAGCCCCCGCCAGTCCCCCCACGCCTGGCCTCTCTGCTACGGACTCCCACAGACCAAGCGAGGCTTCAGCAGCAGAGGCAGGGAGAGCCCGGGCATGTGCTGGCCACTGGCTGAAGGATGGCCTCACAGGACAGAGGAAAGCCACAGCACCCTCGTCTCGTAAAGCAGGAGCCCCTCCCGAGATAATGAACCCACTCTCATGAAGAGCCCACTCCCAGGGCTCGGCCTCACTCCTGGTGGCCTCTTGTAGGAGCCTCCTTCTGCTCCTGTGTCAATGTAGTTAAATTTCAGTGTGTGATGGATACCCCGACTATTACGGCATCCTCGCACTCAAAGCCCAGAGTCAACACCCTCTTCCTGGGACCCCTTTCTTTCTGAGGCAACCGCCCCTCACGTCCAAAGTGGACTGGACAGCAGGGAGGTAGCAGCTGGGTGTCCGTGTAGGTGCGAATCTGCTTGCTGTGTGACCTTGGGTAAGCTCCTTACCCCTCTGGGCCTCTGTATTCTCAGTACCCAGTTCCTAACGACAGTCTCTGGAATGCAGAACATTCTAGCAAGTGTGCCTGTCATTACCTCGTGTTGTCTGAATGCATCTCGACTGGGATCAGCTGTTGGCCCCTCTGTTTCCCCCCGGGGTCTGGGATCTCCTGTGAGGGACGGTCCTCACCAGTAAAGTGCCGTGGACTGGGTGGCTTATAAGCAACGCATCTTTGTTTCTCACATCCTGAAGGCTGGAAGTCTGGCTCGGGGGCCGCATGGCAGGGCTCTGGCGAGGGTCCTCTAGGCTGCTGCTGGTCCTCCCCGTGTCCTCCCACGGCAGAGAGCAGCGAGCTCTGTGGAGCCTTGATTCCAAGGGTGCCGATCTCACTTGTAAGGACCCCACGCTGTGACCTAACCACCCCCAAGGCCATCTCCAGCACCAGGGCTCTGCAGTTTGGCCTCAGGTGTGGTTTAGGGGGAAGCAGGCATCAGGCTGGGGTCTCTGGTATGTGTGCGATGTCCCCAGTCCCTAGAACACACTCAGCACCCCGGCACTGTGCCCAGGTGTGAGCAAGCGGGGGAGCGAGCAGAGGCTGAGACCAGCACGGCCCAAAGCCATGCTCCCCCCACCATCAGCCTCCACCCCAGCCAACCCCATTTCCCCCTTGAGCCCTCTCCCTCCTTCAGCCCAAGTTCAAGTGCAAATCACCAGGAAAACCCAAAGAATGTCCATCGGCTACATCTCCCGATTACTAATCAGGTCCATTCGTGCCACCATCAAAACCACCGTTTTCCCTGCGAAAAGGAAACGCCCTCCTCCCACCGCCCACTCGACAGCCAGGGCAGCAAACCCAGGAAGGGCGTGTCGGCAGCCACCCAGGATCGGCTCACGGTGGAAAAACACAGTGCGTCTGTGACTCCGTGGTCCAGAGCCAGAACTCGAGGTTCCAGCCCCACAGCGCCCTCCTCGCCACTGAGCCCCTTCTAGGATCAGGGAGGGCGGGTGAGCTGGGCTCCCCCAGGTGTGTGGGATTTGCCCTCCGCCTGCAGGGGCCTGCGGGGCCCACGGGTGCTGAGGTGGAGCGGTGGGGGCACCTCAGGAAGCTGGGAGCACTGAGGAGCTTGGGCTTCTCACAGCTTGGACGAAAGGGAAGCACGTGGGCGGGGGGGGGGGGCGCACAGCTTCCATCTCCCGACATCACAGAGCAGGTTCAGTCCTCAGCAGACGACTGTGCCAAGAGGACCGGGGCAGGCACTGGATGACACATGGGCGCTTCCTGCAGCCATAGCATCACCTGTCCTCACATTGCTGGACACACAGCCAACACTGTCCTGGGCTGGGCCAAGGTCCCAGAGAATGCACGACATAGTCCTTGCCACCGACGGCTGCCAGCGCCTACCGTCACCATCCCTTGGTTTAACCCCTGGCCATCCGTGACCCCACCACAGCAGGCCACCCTAGGTCTGCATCGCACCCACTTCTGAAACATAACCATTTGGCCGGTTGCCAGCCTCCCACTTCCTCTTTGCTAACAAGACCATATTGGCAGCTTTGCCCAGAGCTAGGGGACTCATCGTTGGTCCCTTCCCCATCCCTTGTAGCTAGAGTAGTTCATGGACTCAGCTGCTCAAAGTCATATCTGCACCCAGCTGCTCAAAGTCATATCTGCAAAGGTTCCTAGGAAACTTCTTTCCTTGATAAATGGAAAGTCCCTCCTTTCTACCTTGAACACAGTACATGAAGATGATGTGATGCTCTGAGCCATGGCAGCCACCTTAAGACTATGAGGTGGTAAGTCTGGACTTTTAAAAGAAATACATTAAGATGGCAGAATACAGAGAGGGAGAGTCCTTGATGTTAACTCTGAGTCAGTGAGCCAACCTGGCCAGTGAGCCCGTGGGGTTCTCGCTGAAGATGTCCTGATGGCCTATGCTGCTGCTAGTTGGATGCTGGGTTAGCTTTCTAGTCTTGCAACCATTATGAGAAAATCAACTTGCAGGAGGGAGGGTTTCGGAGGTTGGAGTCCATGGTTGGTTGGCTCCATTGCTTCTAGGCCTCTGGCAAGGCAGAGTCGTGCAGGAGGGCAAAGCTCTCACCTGGGGGCAGCCAGGAAGCAGAGAGTGTGGGGAGAGCTAGGCAGGGAAGGGCTGGGACAGGATGCACTCCCCAAGGGCACTCCCCAGTGCATGCTCCAGCTAGCACGCACACCTGGAGTCCCTACTGCCTTCCAACACCCCCGCGAGCTACGAGTCTACAAACGGCTCCATCCACCGAGGGTGGGGTGCTCCTGACCCGATCCCCCAAACATCCCACCTCTAAGCAGTGCTTCAACATGGAGCCACACCGTGACGGTTACGCTGCTGTTTGCAGCCCAATGAACCCTAACCAGCACCAGGGGTTCGCACGGCCTGAGATGATTCAGTCCTGCGGAGGCCGCGGGCAAAGAAGCGGCTTTGGAGGAAATGATGCGGCTTTGCGGGGCTCTCGCGCCTGTTCACTGTATGTTCCTGGAGCTCGTGATCACTGCCTAAGCCCCTAAGCCCCCTCTCACCACCAAGGTAGCACAGGGAGGGTGGGCGGAACAGGATGCGAGAGGTTCACGACCCTCTCCCAGGCAGGCATGGGTGTGGGAAGTACTGAAGCTCCAAATTCCTTTCCTCCCCGGCCCTGAGGAAACTGGAGCTTAGGGAGGTGGCCTGGTCTGCCCAAGGTCTTTGGCTGAGAGCAGGTGGCTCTGGTGACCAGCGACCAGGTGTGCTGGACGCAGTGCCCTGGCCTCTCCCATGCCAGGTGGGGAGGGCGAGTGGCACCCCAGGTGGCCTGGAGGGTGGCCGCTGTCCTCTTCAGGCCTCACCTCCTGCTGGACTACGCGTCATCCAGCTCGGGCGCCTTGGTGCGCTGCGCCTGTTGGCCTTGACGCCACCCTCATCTCTGTGGTGTCCTTCGCTTCTGCGCGATCCCCAGACATGCTGCCCCCTTGGCTGGGCTCACCACTGCCCCAACCCCTGCCAGAGCATTTCCCCTTCACCCCTGCACCCACGATGCCCTGCAGGCAGCAAAGGGACGGGTAGAGCATGACCACCCAGGGACAGCTGGACTGACCCTAGTCCTCACCAACGCAAGCCACGCTGCCTCCCGGGTGAAGGTCTGTGTTCCCTGGAGACCGGAGGAAGGGAGTTAGCTGGGGGTGCAACTCTGAGCCCTGAAAAGCGGGTTTGGGCAGAGGCTGGCGGAGGGCGCAGTGGGTGAAGAAAGGCCACCAAGGTCACGAGTGTGGGCAGAGGGGACACAGCTGTGCACAGACTTCCCCACCTGGCTTTACTTCCTGTCTCTGAGCCAGCGTCCCAGCGCCCATCTGCAAGCTCCTTTCCAGGAACAGGGAAGCCCATTTTACTGCTGAGGGAAGGACTAGCCACTTTCGGTGGAGAAACCATGACATCCAGTGGACATCTGTGTCATCCCGGAACACAGGGGGTGGCTTCTCCAGCCAGCAGGCTTCCTAGGACTGGGACCCCAGGGAGCAGTGGATGGAGCATGGGAAAGTCGAGTTCGAATCCCGACCTTGCCACTTTGCTGGGTGACCTTGGGTAAGTCACTGCCCTCCCTGGGCCTCTGTGGTGTCTGCTGACATGGAGAGACCCCCCAGAGTGTTCTTTTGTGAATCGTTTTGCAGACAAATGCTCTTCTAGGTTCAGAGCTTGGGTTTCCTGTGAAGGTCAGGCGGGAGGCTGTGCTTGAGGGAGAGGGGAGAGAGCTGTGGGACCAGATGCACGCTCAGTGCTGCGCTCCCAGCTGAGTGACGGAGGCCTGGAGACATCGCCCTGAGCCCTGAGCTCTGCACAGCAGCCTCGCCCCTGTTCCCAGCCTTGTCACCTAGGGATGGAGCCCCACAGAGGGTGCACGGGGCCCCACGGAGGATGCATGGGGCCCCATGGAGGGTGCACGGGGCCCATGTGCAGGACACACGGAAGGAGCAGGAAGACTGGAGAAGACCTCAAGCCCCCGTGTCTCCTGAGCAGGCTCCAGCCGACTCCAGTCACATCAGATGGGTGCGGCTCCCAGGTCCAGGCCCCCTGGCTGGAGAGAGCTCAGGAAGAGCCAGGGACCTCCCACTGCCACCCTGGGAGCCCAGGAGGGAAGGCCAGGCCTGACTGTGACTGGGTCACAAACCAGATCCACAGAGCAAATGTCCCCAAACTCCAGCCGGAAAGTAGCTGGAGGCGCAGGGAGCTGGGATGCCAGCCTTCACCTTTGCCCTAGAAGCCAGGTTGGCTGTGTGCATACCTGGGCATGTGGCCAAGAAAGCGGGCCTCTGGGTGGAGCAAAGCAGCCGCACACAGTAGGGCTGCCTGCCTTCTGCTTCCCCCTCTCCCTGAAGTTGGCTCCCGCGTGTGGAGCCCGCCACTCCCCAGGTTGTGCTTCTTGGTGTCCTAGAAGAAAGGAGAGACGCGGGCATGACCCTGGCCCCTCGGAGGTGAGTCCCCTCAGGCCTCCAGACAAGCTGTCAGCACGAGGAAGGCCTGGGTAGTGCACCCACTATGTGCTGCACACTTCACAGGCAGCCCCACACATCCCTGACACACATGCAAGGGAGGACAACCCCTCCCCGGCCACTGGACAGGCAAGGACTCAGATGACCCCCAGGTCACATGGACTGGAAGTCAGGAGCTGGAGCTGAACCTGGCTCCGGGCACTGCCCCCCAAGGACTCCGGGTTCAGGGTGCTCGCCGGGCCCACTGTGAACAAGCCTCATGCCAACGCTCCAGGGTGAGCCAGGAGGGCGGTGTTGGCTCAGCGAGGAGAAGGTGCCGTCCGCAGGCTCCCGCTCCACGTGCATGTTCTGTGTGCTCCTCACAAAATTCCTGCCCACCGCTCTTCCCACCGAGTCCAGCAAATGAGGAGACTGAGGCTCGGGGAAGTTAGGCGGCTTGGCCAGGGCTCAGTCGAACGTCTATGCTGACCTTGCACAATTCGAGGTGAGGTAGTCTCGCTCTAGAGAATCCACACAGTGGCTGGGCGCATGGCACACGCCTGGAATCCTACCTACTCAGGAGGCTGGGGCAGGAGGATCACAGGTTCAAGTCCAGCCAGCAACATAGCGAGAACCTGCCTCAAAATAAAAAATACGGAGGGCTCAGTGGTGAGAGTCCAGGTGGCACCTTCGTGGATCAATGTCCAGGCCCCACTGTGCCTCCCAGCTCTTACCACCACCACGTCACCATCTCCATCAGCACCAGTGGCTCTCACCGTCTCTGTGCCTGGACTCAAGCACAGTCCCTCGTTCCGTCCCTCTTCTCTAACTTGTCTTTCCCTGGGCAAGGACCCCACTTCCTAAGCCTCAGTGTTTTCCCGCATGAAACGGGGCTTCTACCAAAGCCTTGTGTGCTGCCGTGGGCGTCCCCAGCCTGTCCTCCCCAAGTACACCATGAAAGAGGGAACAACTTTATTTATTTGATCATCTGACTTCGTTGCTCCGACACTTAGTTGTGTATGTGGTGCTGGGGTTCGAACCTGGGTCCTCGCGCATGCCAGGCAAGCGCTCTCCCACTGAGCCATGGTCCAGCCTCCCATCCTGGCTTTTAACCTGCATCCCTGCCATAGCCCAGAGCATCTGCCTGGGAACGGTGGAGCCTGCCCTTGAGCCCGGTCCTGCCAGCAAAAGAGTTTAAACAAACAGAACTGGGCAGGGGCTGGGGCAGTTATGATGCTTGCTTGGCCTGTGTGAGGACCTGGGTTCGAATCCCAGCACCACGTACACAACTGTCAGAGAAACCAAGGCCAAATGGAAAAATAAATAAAATTGCTTCTCTTTTTTTTCCTCTCTCTCTCTCTCTATCTCTCCCTCTTTCTTAAAAAATAAAATGAACCCAGAAATGAAGTGGCCGTGAGGCTGTAAGGGTCGTGCCTCGTGCTCCCGTGCTCGGGTTTCATGATAATCCAGGTGATGGTTCTCCTGAGGAGGATTAGGAAGAAAATGGCTCAGAGGGGCGCAAGAGGAACAGCTGCGTGCCCAAGACAAACACTGCCAGGAAAGTGGCCTCTAATGGCCAATAAACCCGCGTCGGGGGTGGGGGACCGGGCACAGGAAGGGGAACTGGGGCTCTTTCCAGCCTGCGGGGCCTCAGCCTTCAGCAGCGGAGGCCGCTCCGGGCCAGGCAGGAGCAGAGGCCCCCTGCTGCCCAACTTTTGAATCTTTTTTTTTTTTTCTCTTTTTCCTTCCAAGAGAATGAGGGAAGAACAGACTTCAATTTTTTTATGTGTAGGTTTGAGATTTTTAAGCACTGGCAACTAGTTCAAAAGGGTGTTGAGGGGCTGGAGCGGTGGCTCAGCAGTTACGGCGCTTGCCTGGCATGAGCAAGGACGCGGGTTCAAACCCCAGCACCGCGTACACAACTAAGTGTCAGAGCAACAAGAGCCATGTGAAAAACTCAATAAAAAATGATTCTCTGTCTTTCTCTCCTTTACTCTCCTTCTCTCTTAAAGAAAAAAAAAAGCGGGGGGTGTTCTTGAAATGCAGCGCAGGCCACCTGGGGGTAGGTGCTAAGCCAGACTCGACCCTGCAAACCCGGCTCCGCAGCTTCCGTGTGCGGCGGCACAGAGGAGAAACTCGCCAGCTCTCCCATCCGCCACCCAGGGACCTCAAGCCCCTCCAGGACACAGGCACTCCGTCTGGAGAACTGGGAGAACAGGAGCTTCCAGCCTCCTCCTCGCACCCAGCACCCTGGAGATCACCTGGGTGGCAGCAAAGCAGCCGCAGCCTGCAAAGACGGGACCCGAAAACAAGATGGGCCGGCGACAGAGCACACTGGCCTGGCCAGCGGAACGCTCCCCAGCCCCCTGGGCTCATGTGGCAAACTGGCATCGAACTGGCAATATGAACTTGAAAAGCCTGGAGGGACACCGGCCTGCGGCTCGGCCCTCCACTAGCCCTGCACGTCTTCCCAGAACATCACAGAGACCTTGCGAAACCTCCCGGCTGGAGAGGCTGCCCTAGGATGCGGGTAAAGCACGCCCAGCGCTCAGCCACCACCCCGCTGCGACCAGCCACAGCACCCACCCAGCTGCGACTCCAGCCACCCTTCTGTGAAACGGCTGACAGCAGCTGCCTCTGGAAGGCAGCACAGCGGAAGTTCCATTACAGCACCCGCGCCCATGAATGGGCGACCGCCATCATGGCCAGTACTACTCACAGGCAGGAGAGGCGCTGGCCTCTGCTCCTCTGGAGAACCAGACCTCTTCCATCCTCGCCCGTGGGGCTGTTGGTGCTGACTCTGCCCAGCCTCCAGGGACAGGCACATGTGTCAGGCTGGCTCACAGCAACAGTGCTCCTGGGCCAGTGGGAATCAGGTCAGGGCCTGCATTCAAACTATGAGGGAAGAGAAGCCCCCCCTTTCCCACCGGATCTGCTGCAGTGTTGTAGACCAGAGCTACACGCGGGGAAATCCTGTCTGAGAATGGAGCCCATCTCAAGGAAATTCAAGCAAAGATCAGGAAAGATTCCCAACTCTAGGTAACATTGCACAAGCACCTGGAGCCAGCTGGACCTGAAGCTAGCATCATGCTGGGCTCTTCAGTTACATAAGCCAAGAGGCTTAGATGATTTGGGGTTGGTTTTCCTGTAACGTGCTACTGAGAACCTCAACGGTGAGTTAGGGATGAGTTAAGAAAACACTCAAGGGGCAGTTTACCTGGAAGGTCTCATAGGCTCTCAGATCGTGCTTTGAATGTGACAGTATACTCAGCTCCTTGTAAGACAGGGCTAAAACACTCTGGAAGCTTCTCATGAATCTGGGGCAGGCTTCCTTTAAAGCAGTGGATTCCCAGGAGTTGGGGGGCAGTGTCCCCTAAAGGACATTTGACAATGTCTACAGATGCTTTTCATTGTCCCAATGGGGAGGCAGGGAAGATGGCACCTGCTACTGCCGTGTAGAGGCTGGAGGCCTGTGGCTGGAGGCCCGTGGCTGGAGGCCCGTGGCTAGTGCACTTCCCACTGTCCTCCTCTGAGCTTTGCTTGAGCCCCCTGCATATTTATGGCCACTCCAAAAAAGTACAATTAAGGCCAAGGAAGAAACAGCCATGGTGCCAGAGCCTGGGGTTTAGGGAGAAGGGGCTCCAGAGAGGCAGTGCAGGGTGGGGCTGGGAGGGCCTGCTGTGGGCCTATCACAGTGCTCTGAAACGCGAGCCCTCCTAGGGAGCCTCCTCACCTGTCCCCAGCAGTGCAGAACCGGGCGCTCAGCTCTGAACCTCAGGACCCCCAGGGAGTCTCGGAACACACTATTCCTGGGTGTCAACCAGTTGTATTCAGCACCAAGGTGCTGGGGGGTGGAGCCAAGTCCTCCTGGTGGAGTGAGTTTGGGCCAAATCTGTGAATGGTGGCCTCTGCCACACCTAAGTACCCTCCCCAGGGAAACTGGTCCAATAGGAGGTCCTGGGGTGGGGGAGCAATGGCTTTAGGCGCTGGCGGAGCAGGGGTGGCCACTGATTGGGCAAAACGCGCTCCTGACTCCAGGCGAGCCCCTCCATTGGCTGGTGGTGACCCGTCGAGAGGAGCTTTGCATTGGGCCGGTGCCGTGGCACTTGCTGGGTAGTGTTCTGAGCTCACATTCTGAGTTCATGTCTGAAGTGTTTTCAAGAGTCCTGGCCTCTGACTTTTCAACTGAGTTGCTCACTTTAGAATCAGAGCAACTCCAAGGCACCCTGAGAGCTTGGAACCTGCAGATGTGTGCACTTAACACTCGTGATCAGGGCTGGGGACACAGAGTGGCCAAAACCTGGATCCTGGTGTGGAAGATGCCCGGGAATCCAGGCTAAGCTCACTTCAGCTCCTTTGATGCTTGGTGTGGCCAGGAGGGAGGAAGATCAGCCGGGAGAAGGACTTGCACCCCTTTCTGCCTGCAGGCCCCCTGACATGGAGACCTGCAGGAGAAAGCGAAAGGGGGTCTACAGGAGTTTGAGTGGCACTGGGAGATTTGGCTCCTACCCTGTGGATCAGGGAGGAAGTGACTGAGTCACACTTCAGAGAACAAGATCCATCCCCCCTGGAGAAGTCCTTCCTCGGGGCAGAGCAGTGGACACTGGGGCTTCTCTACCCAGCCCCCGCCTCCCCTTTTGGACTCAATACCTTTGGACCTCTTCTCTTGGGATCTGCCTCCCTGCTGCTCCCAGTCCACGTGGTTGAGTGGGGTGAGCCCCAAGCCCTGTCTCCAGGCTTGGCCGATCAGACCACAGCATCCTTTTGACTACAGGGACGGGTTTAAGGGTGAGGACACGTTCTCTCATCTGTGGAAGCTAGAATACAACCGGAAGCAGTATGTTAGATGGCTAAGTTAATAATAACCTCAACATGTATGAATTTTTACACAAATAGGGGGAACCTTGCCTAGGCTACTTGGAGACGTAGGGAGGGGGTCAGGGAGTGGGGAGGGATTCAGAAGGACATCTAGGAGACTGGAGGGAGGGAGTATGGGGGAATCAATTCAGAAGGAAATCTCCAACCTCCACGAGAAGCCCATTTAACACAGGGGTTCAATTGAGGGAAACAGAACCATGGGGAACCATAGAATGGCATCAGCCTTGGCTAACTATGTCAATATACAATTGTTCTTTTTTTTTTTTTTTTTTAAAGAAAGAGGGAACAGTGAGAGAGAGAGAGAGATAGAGAGAATCAATTTTTATTTAGTTTTTTACATGGGCTTCGTTGCTCCAAGACTTTGTTGTGTACGTGGTGCTAGGGTTTGAACTCGCATACTTGCGCATGCTAGGCAAGCACCGTAACCACTGAGCCACCGCTCCAGCCCCTATACATTTATTCTTGATTGTTTGATAATTATTCTTCCCTAATTGTAAGTCCATATTCAACTAATAAAAAAAAAAGGTGGGGAAATGACCCAACTGAGCCAAGAAGACATTCATTCAAGACTCTTTGAGCCTGCTGGCAAGAGAGATTTGCTCCACCAGAAATACTCAAGAGGTAGGATGTGCTTTGGGAACTGCTGACAACCACCTGCCTACTGTGTGCAAAGAGGCTGCCTTAGCACAAGAGCTTGAGAGAGGACAGCAAGACAGACAGACACCCAAGCAGTGCAGGTCCAGCCACACCTGAAGCCAGGCCCATTCCTGGGCTTAGCTGTGTTGGGAGCCCACGGTGCCCTTCTTTGCATAAGCGAGTTTGAATGGCCTTCTCCCCCTACATCACTAGGGTGGGCAGAGGAGAGTGAGAAACAGTCTTCTGCGTTAGCAGCTGAGAATACCCTGGACACACTCTTCAGCTGGGGACACAGCAATCAAGACTAGTTTTTAATCCCTTATTGAATGCAGAGTGCAGATTGGTTGATCAGAATCTTAAGATCTTCAGTGGATCTGCTGTGACTTAAGTTCTCATTAGAGATCTGGGGCTGAGAGCCAAGGGATGTTGCCCAAAGCGAGGCAGAGAGCTGAGGCCAGCTGAGAAGAGCCCCGGCTGGGTTGGCTTGGCTCTGGGGAGAGGGGAACCCAGACATGGGGCTGGGGAGAAGGACGCAATGGTGAGGGCTCCTGGCCAGAGGCCTGGGCCACGCGGGTGTCTCAATGGCCAGCTGCAGAGCCAAGCGGGGCTAGGTCAGGTCCTTCTGTGACGCTTTACTAAGGGAGTGATCTGGAAAGTCGCTCATCAAGTGTGGGCTCAACCACACTCGGCGTGGCCTCCATGCAGGACAAGGGAGAAGGCCACGTTTCTGGCAAGGGAAATCAGAAAACACACACAGTTGCCCTCCACAGTCATAGATTCTGCGTCCACGGATTCACCAACCTTGGGGGCCACTGGGGGACACTGTTCTGAACAGCGACAGCCCTTTCCCCCGTGAGCCCCTGACAACACATGACAACCGTTCACATAGCATTGGCAATGACCCAAAGCACAGGGGAGGACGGGGTAGGTTCTGTGCAAACCACTCCACCGCCACCCGGGCTCCTGCAGGTTATTGGGGGCGGCTGCCGCCCACCTTGATGCAGGCTGCATGGTGATGGCTGGTCTTCTCCTCTGCCAGTGTGGCTCAGCACTTGCACACAGTAGGCCTTCAGTGAACATGTCCTCAGTGGCTACTTGCAAATGCAGTGCTGACGAGTTCCTTAGAGTGGGTAGAAAGGGTGTGATGGTGACGTGGGATCGGTTAGGCTACTGCTCAGAAAAGCCTCCTCTGGAGTCACGGGAGCCAGGATCTGGGTGAGGGACTGGGGGAAGTACTGCAGGCTGCGGACAGCGCGGCAGGGTGGGTGGCCAGCTCAGGGGCTGCAGGGAGAGGGCAGCGGCAAGCTTGATTCCCGTGGCAATGGAGAGACTGGCAGCGGGGAGACCCTGCAGACCAGGAGGCCCCATGCGGGTCCCAAGGACAGTGCAGCCCTGAGAGCCCTGGGCAGGGTGTTGGCGAGACGTGTTGCCTATTGCCAGGCCGCACTGCTGGCTGGGTAGCCGATGGACATAGCAGGAGAGACGGTTGTGTATGCTGCAGCCAGCATCAGGCACAGAGTAGGTGCTCAATGAAGCAGGCTCAGTGACAAAGGCTGTCCATGTCCCGTCAGGCAAAGTCCTGCTGCCCAAGCTGCCCTCTGCTGTCGTGATGGGCCAGGGGGGTCCACGGGCTCAGCCTGCATGGAGTCCTCCCTTGGGGGCCTGGAGACGACGGGCGGCTGGGGCCTGGGGGAGTGGGCGCCTTCTGCTCCACGTGAGCTGCTCCCAAAATCCTTTCAAGGCTCCGCCTGCCTTTGCCCAGTCGCCTCCGTCAGAGACATGCTTTCGGATGTGTTTTGAAAAATATTCCATATGCTAATGGAATGTCACCATCTGCCAAAGAAGGCAGAGCTGTTTTTAAAGGAAAAACTATTAGAGAAATGAGGTATTCACAGAGGGGCACTAAAGAGCCCAAACGCCACTGACCCGGGGCTGACCTGGGCCGCCTGGCCTTACCAACACGAAACAGGGGTGAGAAAATCTGAGGCCAATTAACTCCCCCACCCGCCCTCCCTCCGCCTTTCGCGCTCCCCCTCACCCCTCCCTCGCTCTCTCCTCCTCCCTCCCCTTCTTGGAGACATGATGAAATTTCCTGAAACAAAACCTGGCAGCCGTTCTATAAAACGCTCCTGCCTTTGGTGGAAACAGTCCCGATGGTCCCTTTTATCTCCTCATTCCTGAGGCGCAGAGCTGGCCCCGTCTGTGTGCGCAGATGGGCTGCAGGGAACGTCCGAGGACGAGCGAGGCAGAGCACGGAGGCTGTACCAGGGCGCCTGCTTGCTCTTGCTGCCCGAGCACTGGCCACTAGGACAGCGCAGGGCCAGGCTGCAAGTGTCCCACGTGTGAGCGGCGGACAGACACTGTTCCCCAGAGGCCCGGGCGGTCTGGAGGACAGGGTTTGCGGAACGGGGTTTCTGGAGGTTCTGGGAGGGTCCCACTGCCCCCTGCAGACGGGTCACCATGAACCTGCCTTTCCAGTCGCGCCTTACCTGGCTTTATCACCACTTGTCCTCCTGGGCCCTTTGTGGTCAATTCAGGAGTTCTCTGGACTCTTCCTCGGAAGCCACCACTCGCCTCTCTTCCTGGCAACAAGAGAGGAGTTAGCTCTCCCTGGACACCTTCATGGTCCATCTCCAAATGCAGCTCCAGCCCACCCTTCACCGACTGCCTTCCAGCCAGCTGCCCGCTCTGGGGACCCCCGCCCCGGGGCCTTTGCCTCCCCATGCTTACCTGGACCCGTTTTCCTCGCCCACTGCATGGCTGACTGCTTGCCACAGAGGTCGTGGCTCAAACTTCCCACTCCTGCTCCACCCGCTGCCCGGGGCCAGGGGCCAGCTCTTGCTGGCTCCACAGGATCTGAACTGGCCTTCCTCTGGAAGGTAAGCTCCCTGAGAGCAGGACACTGCTTCCCTACATCCCCGCCTAGTGGCCCAGGAGACACACTGTGAACGCACCAGGCCTGTTGGCACCAGAGTCCCATCTCCTTAGCACCCTGCCCACTGTGCAACCTCTCACCTGCCTTCCAGCCCACTGGGCCCAGGAAGGAGTCCTGCCCCCACCTGCCCAGTCCCAGCGAGCACTGCTGGAGGTCACCACGCATGTGAATGACTGAGACGCACACGCCAGGAACACGCCAGTGGAAGGAATGGGACGTGGGCGAAGGGACAGCACAGCCCCAAGCCTGGCTCCGGGGGACTCTGCTGACATCACAGAGCCCGTGGAGCATGGAGAGCCCACCAAGGCAGACCTGGGCCTGACAGGGTCAGCGTGGGGCTTGGAGATGTGGCAAGCCTTCCCAGCTCCTGGAACTCGCTGGCTCTGCTTCCTGTCATTCTGCATCACTGACCCCCTCTGCCTGCACGTGACCCACGTCTATCCTCTTTGGAGACCATATGCCTTCTCTTCCCAGAACATCCCCGGGGGAACAACAGTCGACTGCCTTTAGGAGCAAGTTGAGACGGGGAAGCGTTAGGCAGCCAGAGTGATTAGAATGTTCCAGTCAATCAGGGGAAAACCAGTTCTTTTTCTTTAAGATCAATTTGACATCCCCAATGCTAGTAAGGAGGGTCTGCAAGGTGGGTCCAGATGCAGACGCTGTTTCTGCTACGCGAGCTGCCACTTTCTTTCTATTGATGCCCAGGGTGCAAACCCAAGGCTGGACCCAGCCAGAATTTCCCACACCCCTGTTCTAGGTTTGGGGGAAGGGAGAGGATGACCAATCGAAGGGTGGACATCCTATAAAAAGGGCAAACCTTGCTGCCTCTTCAGCTCTGTCCCCTTCTCCCACTCTGGGGGAGTCTGCTCTTTCCCTACGCTCTGCTTCCTGTCCTTTTCTTAGAGTCTGTCTCCTATGCTTGCCTCAGAGTCCCCAGGTTTCAATCTTCAACTTCCACCAAACTGGCACCAAGACCATACAACAAAATGAGCCAAGGAGTACCTGTGTGAGCACTGTGGTTTGCCCCGTCCAGCTCCTCTCTTCCTGCCTCCTGACGGGGTCCTCACTGGGGCTCTTCCCAACAGTCAGCTCCTGCGTTTCCCTTCAAGAGGTGCCGAGGGGGCTGCCATCCACACCAAGCCCCACCAGTGCCTTTCTCTGGCCTGGGCATCTGGTTCTGTTTCAATGCCACCAAGCGCACCAGCAGGCATGGCGCCAGTCACGGTCCCCTGTATGCCCAGCACACACTCCATCGTTACAGTAATCTTAAAATACCATCTCCAGATGATATCCGTTCCGGGTCATGTCCCTCAATCCTCATGGTCATCTTAAAATACCGCCTCTTCTTTTCAGTCATGAGAGCCCAGGTTTAAAGCAAAGAACACCTGTGGCCCGGGGCTTGCTGCCAGTCAGATGGCAGAGCTCCAGTCCCGAACCAGGGCTCTAGACCCCAACGCTTGTGTTCCTCCCTGTCTGCCAGCGGACAGATGAATGGACAAAGACGATATATCCTCAAAGCATTAACGGCTGTCGGGGGCCAGGGTACAAAGCAGAAGCATCTGGGGACCCAAAGACAGGTGTGAAGGGTCAGGGAGCTCAAGTTGAACAGAGATCTCAGCACACCAGGCTCCAGTCCTCGCTAAGGCCTCTCCCTGCTCCAGCTTCAGCCCTGGGCCTCATGACTTCCGGGTCCTCCCAGTCCAGCCCACTACAACTACGATACTTTGGGCAATCACATCAGTTTCTGGGGACACGACAAGAGATGACCTCAAAGCTGGAAGAAATGGAACAATGCCCTTCCTCTTCTAGGGTCCTAAAAGTTACTTCTGATGGGCCCAGGTGTCCTTCACAGGGCCACTCCTGACCAATACGTTTCTAGAGCACTGAATTAGCATTTCAGGAGCCAGTCTTGCTTGGGCAGAGAAACGCCTTATAATGGCCACACACATTCAAGTCAAGTGTCTACCAGGTCCTGGACCAACTTAGGCCATGACAACAAGAGCCCAAGAACCTTCTTTCAGCAGTTTAGAAACAAGCTCCAGCAGATCCCAGGCCCAATCCTGCCTCGCTCTAAGGTGAACTCAGCCCTTGCCGGAAAGCAGCTGACTGGAGACGATGGTGGCCAGCCCTTGGCCCTTCCTGCTCCTGCCTTTCATCAAACACCTCTCTTGGAGTCACTGTTGCGAAATGAACACGTATCAGGTGACAACTGTGTTCCGGTTCCTTGCCACAAGGGGCACCAATTAATCCACCCTTTTCCTCTGCAATGTCTTCAACTCTTCAAACTTGGGACACGACGCTTCAAGCTTCAAAAATGCTTCAAGCCACACGAGCTCAGACCCGGCAAACTGGTGCTGCGGAGACGGGTTTCGGCGCTTGCCTGGCAAGCACGAGGACCCAGGTTCAAACCCCAGCACCACGTACACAACTAAATGTTGGAGCAACTAAAGCCATGCGAAAAACTAAATAAAGTTGTTTCTCTCTTTCTCTCTCACTATCCCTCTCTCTTAAAAAAAAAAAAAAGTTTTTGCTAACTTTTATAAGTTGGGTGTTTACAGAATCTAGATTTCCAGCTTTTCTCGAACACGCAGAGCTAACGTCACCGGGTCCGCATTCTTGCAAAACCATCCAGAGCTGGGGCATGTGCCCTCCAGGACCTAAGCCAGTCAGGGAAGCACAGATCCAAAGGGGGGTTGCCAGGCAGCTCATTAGCCAGAAGGCCCAGCTGCCTATCTCCTTACTGAACAGGCTGGGCAGCAAAGGAAAACTGGTCTCTGTGAGACACCTGAGGGGTTCTAGGACGTCACCTGAGTCTGCCCCACTACGGGAAGCTCCTGTAGCTGTGGATTTCCTGCAGTGGACTTCACCTTTTAAGGAGGGAGCGGGGGAAACCAGACTGAAGAGGGTGAGCTGCAGCCCAACACCCAAGCTCCTGGCCTTCCCACTCCGGCCAGCCACACTTGTGTTCCAATCTCTGCCATCATCCTGGATCACCAGCAACAGTTCAACACTGCCGGGTGTGCGCAGACCTGTGAAAAAGGATAGCTACTGCTGCAAAGTAAGAAGCACTCTATCTCACTTCCTACTGGAACCTGCTGAGTTGCAACGGCTTGTCCTTAGAACCCAACCCAGGGAGCCACTAACAAGAACGAGCTGCCCTCGCAGGTTCTGAAGGGAACGAGCCCCTCCAGAGGGCAGATGCAGCGGCAGGTTGCAGGTCACCGCAGGGGGGGGCAGGTGGAGTTCAGCAGGAGCTCAGCATGTGCGAGGCCCTGCTAGCTGCAGGAGGCGGGAGAAGTGTGCATGCATGCAGAGTAACGAAGAAACTGGCTAAGAACCTGGAGGTGGGGTAGAGGGAGAATGACTTCATTCTTTCATCGTGTGCATTCGTTTCCTCAACAATATGCATATTACAGATTTTTAAAACATTTTTTAACAAGAAAAATGGGTGAGGACAATTGCCTCAAAGTACTCTTAATTCATCCAAAAAAGTCTACATCACCTGTTTGATTGACTAATGGGGTAAACCCAGCCACTCAGTAAACACAGCTGCTCCTTGGGACTTGGGCACAAAATCCTGCTTCGGTATGCCACAAGCACTGCGCTCATCTGCGGATGTGAGAAACTGGCCGGCTTCGACGGCTTCGACGTCTCTGACGCCCGCAAACTCCACCTCTCACACCCCCACCCTTCTTGAGTACAGGAGGACCCTCTCACTGCTGAGTCCCTATTTCTACAGCAACTGTGAAGGAATCAAGGACGTGTGGGGCGCAGGGCTGAGGGGCTGAGCTCTCTGACCCAGCCTCCACCTTCTGAGGGCAAAGTCAGCTTTCAGGAGCGGCTTTCCAGGCTAGGAATTCTGCCAGCTCTTGCAAAGTTCTCATAGGCCCAAAGCACGCTGCCTTCAACTTCACTTTACACAGCAGATGACTTTTAAAATCTATAAACTTTAATGACATGTCACTGAATTCCTGATAGCACATAAACAGTTTTTCTGAAAAATTTCTTAACAGAACATCCGAGTATTGCAACACTTTATTAAGAGTATTGGCTTTCGATTAGTAGCTGAAGTAACCACTGCATGAAGCCAGATTAGGTGTACTGAGTATTACTCCTACTTGATTACTGACATTACTTAGCAATTTATTGGACAGAGGTCAAACTTTGTTTTTTATTAAGCACATTCCACAGTACAAAGCTGTCATGAATAATATCTGTACAATTTGTTTCAATAGCTGTTCAGACACAAATTTATTTCCAACAGATAATTGGCAAACATAATTAATTACAAGTTAGAATTAGACTATCC
Organism: Aplodontia rufa; assembly: GCA_004027875.1. NCBI lineage: Eukaryota > Metazoa > Chordata > Mammalia > Rodentia > Aplodontiidae > Aplodontia > Aplodontia rufa. Next base: position 120,643 of record PVKS010000712.1, on the reverse strand, counting down.
CAGTGCTTTAAAACATTAATATAGCAGTAATTTACAGTTGCTCAATTATGTTAGCAAAATAAAGTCCAGAGTACAGCTGGGGTTACTGCAGTAGCCCCAGAGCCAGGACTCCTTGGGTGCCAAAGTCCCTGCTATAATTCAGTAGGCACAGTTCAAAGGTTGTGTGCATATTCAAAGGCCATGATTTCCCAAGGAATGAGAGGAACTTCTATACTAAACATGCAAACACAAAAGCAAAAGCGCCCACTTGCTCAGAGGACAGCCTCCTGCCCAGGGCTTTCCCAGTGTCAGACGGCACAGCTGTGAGACGAGGAGCCAGCACGATGGCCTCAGGCACCACTGCTTGCCCACACATCCACCGGAGGAACGGAGGGTCCTTCTCTTACACCGAGACTCAACTTCTCAAAAACAAATGCATTTAGTAAAATGTGGGAAGGGTATATTTAAAAATCAAAAAAAAAAAAAAAAGGAAAAAAACCCTAAAGAGCAGAGTCCCCGAGGAGCTATTCGCACACACATTGATCCCCACACCGCTCTCCGTGCGAGGACAGAGCCCAGGCCTCCCTCGGAAAGAGGCTGCATCCACAGCAGTGGCTTCTTGGTCCTTCAAATGGGATGGACATTCCTTGATCTTTGGAAACAGGGCAATGGGGCAAATCAAAACCTAATCCTGGGGAGGGAAAGGCATGCAGGGCGCGGGGTCCACGCCGGGTGTGCTCAGAGCGCTCGGGGGCCAGCAGAGCCAGCGGGGAGGGGAGGCCTGGTCCTGAGGCTCCGCGCCCTCGCATGGGCCTCTGGGGCCTGCCTGCTCCGCAGGCTGCAGCCTCGGGCCTTCAGCGCCCCGTCAGGGCCAGACGGCGTGGACTCTGCGGCCAGGAGACCCTGTCCGCGGGCTGCCTGTTCTTTCCTTCTCAGGGTTGCTACCGCACAGAAGGATGGTTTGACAGTGGAGCCTACAGGAAGTGACCACAGTACTCAGGAGTACTTGGAAGGAAAAGAACAACGATGACGAAAGATTGTAAGGTGCCTCTCTATTGCATATACTGCACAACAGATAAAACATTTTCGCGTCCAACTTTAGAAGTTACATTTTAAAACAAGTTCCCGTTAAAAACACACACACCACACACACCATGACAGTGACAGGATGAAAGGGCACATGAACACTGCAGGACGGGCCTGGGCGTCCTCACCACCCCTGGCCGAGGCTCCCGAGGCGGCTGCGCTGAGTGGCCACGCTCCATCAGTGTCCCAGGTGTGGGCCAGCTCCAGCGGCCTTGAGGTTAACTGTTATGTACATCGTATCTACATGCGGAGACAGCGTTTTAAATTAGGAGGCAAGCACGTGGACAAAGGCGTCACTCTACCAGATATCAGGAGGATGCCGGGGACAGAACAGCTGATGAACAAAAAGAGCTGTATTACCCGTGGCAAGGTAATACAACTGGCTGGACAGTTCTTTAAATTAAAAGACACTGGTACAGAAAAGAAGTAGAATCCAAAACATATTACTAAAACAATCCAGAGAGATTTTTCCATTGTCCAACACTGTCCCTAATACAAGTCAGAATTTCCTACTTGGCCGGTCATAAGGAGAATGCTAACTTCTGAAAAGGAAAGCCCTGGACCTTCTGGGTAGGTGTTTGGCACCCATAACTTCACTGAAGAATGTTGGTTCTTAACATCAGACCAAAGTGCAAAGCAATATAAATTAGAGCCAAGTCTTCTCTTGACGTCGATTCCCTTCTGTAAGACAGACTGCGTGCTCCTCTTCTATGAACAATTTACATGGGAAGCAGTAGGTTCTTTTCGCTGATGGGGTAGGGAATGGGCTTCTGTTCTACTGGAAGTCGGTGAAGGGAAAGAATCCTTCTCAAAGCAGAGCTGGACCCGGAGGTGGAAGTGTCTGGAGAGTGAGGCTGCTTGGCATCTACCCAGCGTCTAGAACCCATTCCAGCCTCATGACGCTGTGAACCAACTCCCGCAGGCATCTGGTAGCCATGTAGCCAGTAGTTCAGGACTAGGAAACCCTGGGGAACAAAAACAGTGGTGTGGATACTTCTCCTGGTTAATGCCACAGCCCACCCCAGGCGCACATCACTTACAGCCATGTGCCCACCCAACCCATGCTGCTTTTCAAATGACCAGCGGTCAGCACACAAGCTGCGAGCGGTGGCGGGTACTGCGTACCAGGCAGCACGTGCATTTAAAGCTCACAGCAACCCTGAGAGAGACGACAATTGTGCCCATTTCACAAATAATAGAATTAAAGGGTCCAAAAAGCTGTGTTTAGTTCAAACAACCATTAAGAGACACAGAGGGACTCAAAGAGAGGGCCGAGCCTGTGATCCATCATCTTTCACTGCGGTTGTAAGCTATAATGTACAACAAAATAGGTCAGCTCTTTCAGCTGCCATGTGAGAGGGACAAGCGAGGGAGAGACAGAACTGATTTTACTGAGTTTTCACATGGCTTTCATTGCATTGCTCCGACACTTCGTTGTGTGCGTGGTGCTGGGGTTTGAACTCGCGAGCTCACATACGCCAGGCGAGCGCTATGCCCGCTCCAGCCCCCTTCCATAATTTTTTAACGATATTCAAACCCTATAAAGGGTCTGTGGACTATCCTCAGGAGAGCCCTCAACTATCACTGTGAAAAAACAGTATGAAAAAGAAAGTATCCTTTCTAAATACAGTGGTAATAATCAGAAATTGCTTTTTAAATAAATCATTTGTAAAGAGTAATGCAGTGTGGTGGGGGAAAGACCGCTGAATTTTTCCATATTTTGTAGACCATGGTCTGAGTTAGTAACACATTTTAATCACAATCTCCACATTTATTCACAAACATATGCAAATACACACTACCCCCCTAGAACTTCATCAGGAGATAATGCTTATCATTACTATATACAAAGAAAGGGGAGATTTTCTGTTCTAAATCAAAACAAAGTAAAATTCATCCAAACATATTTTCAATAACAAAAAGGTCCCAACTCTTTCCAAACACCACACTAAGCCAGTGGCCTAGAAGATCTGAAGTCACTTAAGGTCTAAAATTCTATGGCCAAAGGGGTGGAAAACTCTCTTAAAGCATTATGAGTTTTCAAAGATGATTTCTCCCCAAATTCTGTCAGTTTTCACAAAGACCAAGAATTCTAAGACTTGGGCTGGAGCAGTGGCTTGGTGGTTATAGTGTTTGCCTGGCATGAGTGAGGACCTGGGTTTGAACACCAGCACCACATACACAGCTAAGTGTCAGAGAAATAAAAACCAGATGAAAAAATAAAATTGCTTCTTTCTCTCTCACCTCTCTCTCTATCTTCAACACCACCACCACCACCCAAAAAAAAAAAAAAAAAAATCCTAAGATTAAATTTCATCTGCCACGGTCTTCACTAAGGATATGTAAGAACACCTGAATTATTTTAAAAATAATTAGAGATTAGAAGCGGGCATTCCCAGGCACTGCTGGATGGAGTGGAACTGAGGCCACTCCTCTGAAGGGTGAGGTGACCTGACACATCAAAAGTCTTCAGAAGTGACGGGGTCTTTTAACCCAAAATCCCATCCAGGGTGATAAATGTCTGGGCAAAGATTAGGCCAGAAGAGTGATCTTGTTGAAAGGAAGAAGGGGGTACCACAAACATCTGATGTTGCTTGGCAATGAGGAACGATCAGTTAGGCAAACACTGACACTGTTCGTACGCAACAGCTCCAGGACAGAGGATAAAATGCATTTTCAACACGTAGTCATAAACCAGGGCTTTTAAAAGCCTGAAATGACATAAGCCAAAGAAGCTAAGAGTGTAAACCTTGAGAAGGAGTTTCTTCTCTTATCTCATTTTCTAATAATCATCTATATTGTCTTGTAATAAGAAAAGAATAAATTTTGTATTACTATATACAGAGCTCTTTGGAGTTATTTTTTTCTTTGAATAGTTTGGCAAAGGGGCTGGCATGGTGGCTCAGTGGTTTCAGCACTTGTGTGGCATGTGTGAGGACATGGATTTGAACCCCAGCACCACCCCAGTGAAGTGTGGGAGCAACAAAAGTCACGTGAAAAACTAAATAAAAACAATTCTGTCTCTCTCTCTCTTAAAAAAAAAAAATGGTTTGGCAAATGAATCCATTGCTCTGTTTCCTAACACAGATGCTCTTGCCTGGGGCCTGGGGGTGAAGTGTGCTGCGCGGCTCATCGTCGGCTAGCATCGTCAGCACAGTGTTTTTTATTATTCATAAATCTTACAGCATCACATGGTAATAATTTTTTTGTTACAATAAAGAAAAGAATTTGAAAAAGAGAAATAAAATCTGCAACACTGACTGCCAAGGTTGTCAAAAGCAATTCCCTTTGAAGAGACAAACACATTTGGGGTTTCATTGCTAGGGCTGTGATACAGGGAACAGTGACTACCTTATAAAGCAGATGAGATTCAAAAAGTTCAAAACACGGTAAATTGTGGATTGTAACATGGCAATTGTTCTTCGGTTCTTAAAAAGAGCGTGGGAAAACAGAAGAAATATGAGCTTCCTTTCCACCATAGGCAAAGAGAAACAGCACCAGCAATCACTGCCTCATCTCTCAACCAAAGAACTTTGTTTCAGAACACCTGTAGGTGATGTGCAAAAGCTGCCATTGTGAGCATTTGCTATGTTCTGTTACATATGCCAGAGAGGGAAGGAGAAAAAGCGGTACAGAAGGCTTGACTTTGATTACATGCCTGTTTCACAAATGAGTGTGGGGACACAGACATGCACTGAAAATGCAAAAGACGTCCTCACCGCCACACGACGCGGCCCGCTCCCGAGTCTACTCATTCCAGAAGCCCAGCCAACGCTGGCACTGTCCGCACCCTACTTTCCTCTCTCTTATACCCTCACATTCTCTTATGTTCTGCTCTCCTCCCCTACCCTGGGGTAAGAGGATTAAACCCAGTATTATTAACATTAGAAAACAAGGGCACAGCACAAGCAGAGGGGACAGAGCACAGGGAGGCAAACACACAGTGGCCGTCCATGCTAGTTTGCGACGTTCATTTCAGCATCTGACTGGGCTAAGAGCTGCATCTGCTGAAGGTGACCGCGTGGCTCCACGCAGATTCCCGTGTGGCCCAGGAGGGAAAGCACGAATGTACCATCCTGGAGCTGGATGCCACCTATGCAGCAAACACCAGCACACTAGGGGCTAGTCCTGAGACATGGCACTGTGACCAAGGCACCCCAGCACCTTGGGGGAAGAAAGCACACGACCCATTTCAGTACCAAGCAAGGAGCTGCGTGGTGTGCAGCAGTGGCCAGAGAGGACAGCAGGGAGAAGCCAGGGGCTACAACTCCTCGAGCTAATTTAGGCAGCTAAAGTTCGAGCCTGAAGACAACCGGAAGCCAGCGCAGCAGGACGCAGAGGCAGAGCACAGCTGAGCGGCTCTGCAGGCAGGCTGGCGAGCAGGCTGAGGGGCAGACAGCTTCTATTCGGGATCGTTCCTCCTTCCCTGTATCCTCCTTGGGATTTTAGGAGGGGAGGCTGGGTGGCAGCAATCACTGAAGAGATTCTCGCCTTCTTTCTCTTTGTCCTCTATCTATGGTGTCTACTTAAGACTCCACTCAAAAAACGATGATAATTCCCCCAGGTAGGTTTTTGAACAGACTTGGGAAGGCAGCAAGGGATAAGGTCACCACCAGAAGGGGACAGTGTCAACACACAGGAGACCAAGAACAGCAAACACAGTGGCTGACATTCGTTTCCAATCACCTCCCTCACTGAAGGCAGATATCACTAACCCCTCGTGACCCTCTGTCCTTTGGGGTCCCAGGATCCTTCCAAAAGCAGCACCCTGTTCAGTCCCCTAATGAAGGCCAGGCGCCATCCCTGAGGCAGATCCTGGGCTCACCAGCCACAAGCAGAGCGTAGGGAAGGCTAGAGGTCAGCAGAGTTTTCTTGAAGGGCCACGAGGCAAGCATTTTAGATGCCGCAGGCCATAAGGTCTCTGTCACAAGTACTCAAATCTGCCACCGAAGCATGAAAACAGCCCCAGGCAATACGTAAAGGAATGACCACGGCTATGCGTCAATAAAATTAGACTTATGGATAATGAAATTTGAAATTCATATAGTTTTTCACATCATGAGAAATTATTCTTTTCGTTTTTTTCTTTTCTTGGCACTTTAAATGTAAACACTATTCTTCGCCTGCACTGGCAAGGGCTCTCAACCCTTCCACCCCCAAAAATTTCACAATTCTCCACAAGGGCTTTCCCTGAACCTTTTTCAGGGGTGAGGTGACAAATGCTGAAAGAGCTCCCACCTGGAGTCATTGCAGCGGTGGATATGGGTGTGGGTGCAGAGGATGGATGGCGGCAGGTAGAGAGAGACAAGTTTTCTGGGGGCATTATAGAGGCATGGAAAGGCAACGATGGAAGGGGACCACTGGGGACCACTGGGCAAGGGCAGAAAGCAGAAGCCAGAGTGGGGCTGAGGTATAAAATAGGGATCTAAGTGGGTAAGAGGAGGGCACGATTGGAAGCAGACAGGACTGCAGGAATGGGGGGCTGTTGTGGGGGAGGCAGCAGGTTAGATCGCGTCTGTGGACCAGGTCGGGGCCAATGCAGCAATATGGAACAGGTGAGGCCCGAGGCCCAAGGCCTATCGGGACAGTGGAGGTGCAGCTAGGGGACCCTCAGGCCAGGGCCAGTAGAAATCCATAGCAGCATCCAGAGCTGGGTGCAGACAAGGGTGCAGCTGGGCCAACACCACCCGAAAGCCAGGAGGTCAGAGTGGACACCTGCATGCACCACTGGCCGCTGCTCCCACTGCTGCACCCACTCAGATGAGTCCTGCCCCACACTCTTTCTGACTGTAAGAGGCAGCGAACAGGAAAAGACTTAATGGTAGAAAGCCACTAAGAAACAAGTGCTTTTAAAGAAATATGAATTTTATCAGCTAGAAGTCTTTATACAGTGGTATGAACAGGTGCAAAAGTACATTAAACCCACAAAGCTGAATGTGCACAGAACTCACTGGACACTACAAAATTCTGAGAGGTTGGAATATTGTCCTAGATGGTCACAAGTGCCTAGGATCTGCAAGCAGTCCTGCACGCCCTTGGCCAGCAACACCTTCCGTAACCAGTGGTTGTAACGGCTTCAAGTCTTCCTGGAAGCAGAGCTGAGACTGCTCCTCAGGGCACCTGTGTGTCTTACGTAAGAAACTTCTCTTAGCAGTCACCTTCTCTGATTCATTCTTGAGGGAATAGTACTGTGGGGTGGATTTTGGTGGTATGAAGGAGGCGGATTGACGGTTCTGTTGATAGTAACTGGGTTTTTTGTTTTTGTTTTAAAACAAAAAGAGTTGAAAGAAAGAAAAAGGATTCTTGTACCCCAAATAAAACTTGAGGGACTTTACTGATGCCAAATTGATACAAGTGGGGAAATTATTTAGGAAATCATTTTTTAAATGTAGGAACCACATTCCTCATCTGTCAATATGAAAACTCTTAACATGCAGGAAGCCAATTTCAGACCTTGTTTTGATGTGACTATAAGATCCAGCCCTACACTAGAATTCTGAAAGCGCTGGAGCATGTAACAGAGCCACCGTAGATCACATCACCCAGGGATCCACGTCCGGTCAGCAGAACGGAAGTGCTGGGAGCGGGGTGAAGACTCACCTGCAGTGGGTGAAGGTGCAGACTGTTATCTGGAGATGTAGGTGTAGGTTCTGGAGGGAGAACGGGTCTCATTCTGGGCACTGGGAGGCACGTTTAAGAAATCCCAAATCAAAATAGTGTCATCATGGGAGCTGCTGATGATCTGAAACTCATCAAACTGTAGCCGAAACACACGTCCAGAATGTTCCTACAAAGTACAACAACAAATGAAGCAATAAGACTGTGAAAGTCCCTCACATCTCACAACGAGATTCAGCACGAGTGGAAAGGAGCTGCTCATCCAGGGCTGATAAGGTGAGCTTTGTCCCTCACCCAAGAACAAATTATCTTCTTTTCCTACTAGGTCTTTTCTTCAATTGAACTTTGTATCCCAGATCCTGGCCTGTTAATATCTCAAAAGAGAAAAATTACACAATGATCTCACAAAGGGCCTTAGGAAGGTAACAAGGGCGCGATACACTAGAAAATCCAGAACACAACGGAAAAAACCAAACAACAAACCCTGACCAAGAACACTTATCCCAAGCCACAGCTGACGTCAAAATTGGTGGTGAAACATTAAAAGCATTCTCATTAAGATGAAAAATGAATGGCCCTAACTACAGTTCTACATGTTCTACTCAATGTGGGAAGTGAAGCAATGGAAATAAAAGGTAAAATAAGAAATATCTTTCAATATTTTCAGATCTTTCTCCTCAAAAATACAACCGAATCAGTAAGACCACTAGAAGACGGTAAGCGTGTCAAGTTGCTCATGAGACCAGCACACGTAAGAAGCATTTCTCTGTGCAGCCTTAACAAGGACTCTGTCATTTGCATCGATACAGCTGGATCCCGGGACAGCAGCTGTGTGAAAGAAGCCAGGCACAGAAGACACACGCTGCATGATCTCGCTAACCTGTGAAATCTAAAGGCAACCTCAGAGAAACAGGAGCAGAAAGGCGTGGGATGAAGGAAGGTGCACCCCGTGCGGTGGCCACGGGGAATAAGAATGTGCTGTTTATTTCAAAAGTGCTAAAAGAACAGATTTTTAATGTTCTCACTCCAAAAAAGAGAGAAAATAGGTGAGATGATGGATGTGCTAATTAGCTTGACTGAATCTTCCTATAAGGTATACATAGATTAAAACTCCACATAAATATACCCTAAATATATACATGGTTATTATCTGCCAATTAAAAATAAATTTTAAAAATTGAAAAATAAAGTGTTCCTATATGCCAAAAGGAATGATCCACACAGTGCAGAGTGAGAGAATTCCACGGCAACAGAGCCCAATGTGCAAACTTCATGCCGACGCAGCACCTGAGGCAATCCCCACACCCACAGGGCTGCATGGATGGGACACAGCGTCTGCAGAGGAGGAAGCCGAGCTCCGCTCCCGTTCACTCTCTCATTCTGGCTAAGTGAGGTCAGCAAGGACGTCCCCTGAGGGCAAGTGTGTGAGCTACACGAGCTGACGAGGCCTAGGCAGGGCTACTTGCAGGTGGCTACCCCCCAGCACAGGACCAGCTCCCACTTCAATGCGTCACATACCACCAACGTGCGCAGACACAATGTGCTTGCCGGGGCTCGAGGGTCAAGAGCAGCTTGCAAGTCCCACACTTTAATTTTCCTAGGAAAAAAGAAAATGAGGCTGCGATGAGTGGACAGGTTAGCATCCTGCCCACCGCCTGCTGGAAACCCTAGCAGGCCACGCGCCTGTGCTTTTCAACCAATTACACTTGATTTGGGGGCGGGTAAACATTCTCTGACTCACTGATATTCAAAAGAAACGTTTGAAGGGAGATAAGAAAACAACTTCAGGTCATCGAAATTCAATTCCTGACTTGAGAATCTATGACACCAAATTCATTAATCAGGGAATTCACTGGGGCTAAGCAGGTGCTGCTGACAAGAACGAGGGCTCTGTGTAAAATTCTAAGGATATCTTTCTCCAAACAAACCAAATGCTGAAAGTTAGTGATTATAAACAGACCAACTGACCCAGCAGTAAAATACACACACACACACATAAAGGCATCTTGAAAAGTTTGCAGTTGCCATTTGCTCATTTAAAACACTGTGAGGAGAAAACAACAACATCGTGAGGTGTTTTTAAAAGCATATGTTCAATTCACCAAAAAGAAGAAATTTAGCAATGAATTCACCCTGCGTTGGGGGAGGTCTGGTCTGGTCTGGCTTATTTAGGACAGAAGCCAAGAACTGAATCCCCACATCCTAGGCTATGCCCTGAGTTTATGATGAGGGCTGCAAGGTTGACCTTAGGAGCCACAGTGACTCTGGTTTGCATGGCCCTTCTGGTCTAATAACAATGCCTTCCATCCACCTTTGCACGGAAAGTGCTAAGCCTGGCCCCAGCATGGATACAGCAGTGTGTCTGAAGACCTGAAACACGCACCCGTCATAGGCTCCGCTGACAATCCTCTTGTTATCGAACCGAATACACCGGACGAGTTCTTCGTGCCCCTCCAGGACTCTTAAACAGGCACCACATTCGATATCCCACAGCCTTAAAGGAAGAAAAGACAACTGTGCAGCAAGCGCCCGCAAGTTCTTCTCTGCTCCACGCAGACACCAACCCTTGCGCTCTTTATTCCTATCACACTCCTTAGCCCATACTACAGGCGTAAGTACACTTAACACAATTTGTGGTTTTAGCACCAGCTTTGGAGGAAGTCTTCCTTTATGTTGTATTTTTATACAGTATGAATAAATCATGAGCATTTACTATTTAAAAATCAAATCACCCAACAAGAAGCCCCAATTCTATTTAGTTCCTTGGTATCCGTTTGAAGTCTGGGTTGACGAAACCACAAAGTTCAATGGTCTCATAAGGACGTTTCCTCCAAAAATGGTGGAAGAGGAAGAAAGCACACAGGGGAGACAGCATGGGGGCTGAGGGCAGGACCTACAGCCCAGAGTCTCTGAGGTCTACTGAGATTAGAAGTGGTGGACCCGCACAGCAGCCTCCAATCCTGAGGATGCTTAGGGATACCGCTTCCTTGATATTCACAGTATACTAGTGCCATTCAGTTTATAAGGTCTGAGTGGGAGGCACATTAGGCATGTACCAGTGATTGGGAAATCTACACCAACTACATTCAAAATTTCCTCTGTGTCGGATAATAATTCTAGAGTTAGATATTTATTTTGTTTTATTGTGATTTTTTTTTTTCAAGAAAGAGAGGAAGAAGATAAGAGAAAGAAAAAGAGAATCAATTTTATTTGTTTTTTCATTTGGCTGTTATTTCTCTGACACTTAGTTGTGTATGTGGTGTTGGGGTTTGAACCCCCAGGTCCTTGCGCATGCCAGGCAAGTGCTCCAATCGAGCACTGAGCCACTGCTCCAGCCCTGTGATTGATTTTTGTACATCACTTGCAAAAAGAAACCACAGCAAACTAGCATACACAAAACAGAGTGAGCAAACTAATGCTACCATGACGTTTCCTTAGCCTCTCCATTAGTAGCTCATATCACATATCCAGTAACATCTTGCTATAGCTGCTCTCAGCACATCTGCTTCAGAAAGCAGAGTTCTCTGATCGAGTGTGAACAGAGCTGTTCAGCACTACTGTGACTCCAAAGCCACTCCTTTCTTCCAGATGCAAAGCAATGCATATTATTATTATTTTGAAAAACCTCAAAGACTGTAATGAGGATGTAAAGGAGTGTCTACTGATAAAACATAAGAGCAGTACTACCTAGCTCGATGAAGAAAATCACAACAGAAGCTCTAAACTAACTTTTATAAACTTAAAAAGACAAAGGCCTAGAATTTTACATAAACTATATGCCATAAATATATACCATTACTATACTAAAAACAAAGTAAGACTTAAAAAAGGGAATTTTTGGCATTTCCAGTCTTTTTGTTGTCTGTGTGCTTCTTTTCTTTTTTAAATGACCTTGAACCCATCTGTGGTTGTGCAAACACGAGGCAACCTGGTTATGAACACCACAGTGAGCATCACTTCTGTAAAGCCACCAATGCACTGTGCTGCAACTGTGGAAAAGACGACTTGGGATGATTAAACAGATAAGAAGACATGGTCTCAAGACGTAAAATATCTATGTCTAGTCCTATTTATTACAAAGGAAGGGACCGGATGTTGGAAAGAGAAAAGGGAAGGAAAACACCAAAGGAGCGGCTGGTTTGGGGACGCAGCATTGGGAGGAGAAAGGAAGCATGCTGCTGCCTGCAGGGGAGAAGGTGGGAGAGGAGCAGGGGCTGGAGCACCCCTGTCTGTCCTGAGGCTCTGGCAGCGGGTGATCCTGCTGGAGCAGAGGGTCTAAGGCTCCCTGTGCTGGGGCCCTCCTGGAAGCAGCTTTCCCTCTAAGAGTATGCAGAGCCAAACAGGGCAGGGAGATGAGTCAAGGTGCCTTCACCCACCTGATGGTATTATCCGACGATCCGCTAACAACCAGCCGGTCCCTGTACTGCAGACAGGCAATGCCTCGCTTGTGCCCATTCAGAGTACGGACAAACTCGCAGGTGCTCGTGCTCCAGACCTGCGGGACAAACAGCAATGTTTCCAAGAAGGAACACAGAAGAGTGCACCCATGATATGCCTTCTAAAAGAAATGTGAGCGCGTCTATTCTAACTCAAAGCTGGAAGCTGGGGACAGATTGACTGCTGAGTGACAAAACTGGAGTGAAAACAGAGAGAAGCTATAAAGTTTCTGAGCTCTGAGGCCTTCACAAAGAGAGCATCCTCTGGAAGGCTGGGCTGGTTTGTTCGTCGGGAAGGGAAAGGACCAAATTCCACCACAGTTTAAAGTCTTTAGGGCAGCTGACATGTCAAACCCGATGTAACTGATATAAAAAGCTTTACCTCTCCTCCTTTTTCTCAGCAGCGTCTTAAGTATTACATGTGTGGGACAGACAATCTCACTTATGAAATCATTCCCAAGACAGATGCTCACAGACACGCTTAACTGCAATGCCCTGATTTACGTACCAGCTGCATTTGCAGCTGAATGGGGGTAGATATTTACATGGTGGAGAGGTCGGAGCCCTACCTCACACCACATACAAAATGTTAATTCAAAACTGGTCAAAGACCTAAATGGAAGAGCTGATATTATACAAACTCTCAAAAGAAAAACACAAGAGTAAACTGTGCCCTGGGATTTAGTAACAGTTTCTTAGACATAAAAATAAGAGCACAAGCAACAAAAGGAAAAAAATTAATAAACTGGACATCAACAAAATTAAAATTATTTATGCTTCAAAGGCCAGCAGCAAGAAAGTAAAAAGACATCACTTTAAAAAAAAACTTTTACATCTCAACTATAAAAAGACAAATCACTCAGTTTTTGAAGTGGGAAAAAGATTTAAATAGCCCTTTCTCCAGAGGTATGCAAATGGACAATAAGCATAAGAAAAGATGCTCCAAACTACCAGTCATTAAGGAATGCAAAGTGAGAGCAGGTACTTTGGCAAACACAGTAAGACAGCTATCATAAAGAAGAGGACAGAAATGCTGGCATGGGCAGGAGAAAGCCTGCAGGCTGGTACTATGCAAGAGCTGCTTTGTAATCAGGCCCACTCTCCTGAATTCCAGGCAGGGTCCTGTACTAACTGGTGGAAGTGTGGAGGAAGTTAATGCACTCAAACCCTAGCCATTCAGCTTCCAAACTACCCAAGCTAAAGTTTGACACAACACAGTCCAAGGTCTGTAGGGCTACCAAATACCAGAAGACTATATAGTGCGGGTCATTAACAGAAAGTTCAGACTCACACACACTGTTTGCAGGACTATAAAATAGGGCAGGCGGTTTGGAAAACACTAAACTCAAAGCTCCCATCCCAAGAGGACCAACAATGAATGAACATGCACAAACCTGCACACAAATGTTTACAGCAGCATTATGAACAAAAGCCAAGCAATGGAAACCACCAAATACACATGCACCGGTAAACGGCTAGACAAATGGGATCATCCATGCAGAGGTGTTATCTGGCTCTTAGAAGAAATGAAGTACCGATATATGCAACGACGTACGTGGATGAGCCCTGAAAACATTACACCAAGTGAAAGGCGCCGGATATAAAAGGCTACGTTTCCTAAGATCCCATGCATATGAAATGTCTACAACAGACAAATCCACAGAGACAGAAGGGAGATTAATGATTGCCAGGTTGACTGCTAATGGGTATGAATGAGGTACTTTAGATAAAAACGTGATAAAAGTGTTCTGAAACTAGATAGTGGTGATGTCATCCAACGCTGTAAATGCACTAAAGGCCACTGGATTGCATATTCCAAAACGCCAAATGGAATGGAATGGAATGGAAAAGTGTACCTCAGTAAAGCTGATATAGAAGTACAGCAAAGCAAAAATTTACAAATGGCAACAAGAACCCCAGAGTCAGAACCACATGTGCCACCCCCAGTGGGTCCTCCTAGACTGCACCCGGAGCTGAGGCTCTGGCATGTCTTGCTCATCCAACCCAGGACCTGTGGCATAGCAAGCTCTCAAAATTAACAGAGTAAATAAAGCCTAGGACCTGCCACACCTCTATGGAATGCTGGGAGGGTGGGGAAGCTCCTGGAGCACAGCAACCGCTCAGCAGTTCACTCTCTTCCCCTCCCAAGGACCGTCTGGATTCTGAACCCCCACGACTCTTCCTTCTGACTTGCCTGCAACTCCAGAGGCACATGATTGGGAGGGTCACAAAGGCTCATTAGCACAAGCAGAAGAGAGCAGAGATCTTGCCAGGTACCAGGCTGGCATGAGCCACCGCTGAGCTCTCACTCTCTCTGATGTAAAAAGGACAGAAATGGGCACGGTTGTGACGGCAGATACACTGACCTTGATGGTCCTGTCGCCGGAGGCAGACACGATGTACTTATCATCAAAGTCTACCACATTGACCGCAGCACGGTGGCCAACCAAGACACGCCGTAAAGTGATGTCGGTGGCAGAAGCCATGTCCCACACAGCTATAGAACGGTCCTTGGAACACGTCACCATCAGTCCATTGCTGAAGCGTAAGTGCAGCACTGCTTCATTGTGATGGATCAGCGTGTTAAGAACTTCGCCTGTGTTCACGTCCCAGACTCTGAGAACAGAAATGCATGGCGCTTAACTACTGACACAGTCCAGGAAAGGTTCTCACATCTGAGCACGGGGTTGATTCTTAACACGTGAGCACATGCTAAAAAGAGGGCCCTAGCAGCAAGTGCTGGGGTGGTTTCAGAGAGGGCGACTTCTGGTGGTGCTCAGGTTTATTTGACACTACTTATTCAGGAATGGCATCTGCAGGCTTTCAGTGGGTCTGCGATGACAACGGGAAGCAGGCCTGCCAACCAAGCCTGAACTCCTTGCCGACCTCCGGCAGCCACTGAAGCGACGGCTCACTTGAAGCGAACCCCTGGCAGCCTACACTCTGGTCTCACCACTGACCAACCCCTCTACTTTACCCTTCTACTTCAAGAACAAAGTCAGGGTCTCCTGGTGGCTCCACACCTGAGACATGAGGTTCTTAGCAGCGGCCCTTCCAGAAAAGTCTGAGCTTTGCTGTTGTGCCAGTGTTCTATGAAGGCAAGTTCACGCAGCAGAGGAGAAAAGATTCAATCCTCCAAGGCACAGGTAGCGGCCTGCAGCCAGTGAGTCAGGGAAAGGACACGAGGCACACTGTGGGCAGGGATGGGGACAGCCCAGGAGGGTGGCAAGAGACTGGTAACCAAAGCCACCTTGAAGAGAAGACGGGAAAGGAGGGAAGCCTGGAAACTCAAGGGCTGACTGGGACTATTCCAACCTCCTGTGCTCCTGGAAACCCACCTCTGCCAATACCCGAGTCGGCCCCAAAGGGGAGCTTCCTTCTGCTCTCCACGCCCTCCGAGCCCCCCGCAGTCTAGCCGGGCTTTGCTGTGGGTGCCCTATCTCTGCTGGACTCACTTCACCATCCCCAAGTCCACCACGAGTGCGGAGCGCTCGTCACCGTGGGGCAGGAGTGATGGCAGTGAGTTCCCTGCCTGCCCTCTCATTTCCCAGGCAGCAGCCACTGCTTCCCTTCTGCTGTGGGATACAGCCAGGTTCGTCTTCATCACCACGCCCTGGATGGCAACTGAAAAGCAAAGTCTCCACTACAGGAAAGGCTACAAATAGTCCTGAGTGGAGAATTCAAAGTTCAAGGGCAGCAACTGCGACACTTGGTTTCCTAATACCTCCATTAAAATGAAGACAGACTACCTGCTTGCCAGCTCTGATGTGAGAACTCAATAGGGTGGCACCACACAAACACAGAGGGAGCACGAGATCAGAGCAACAACGCCAGGCCACTCACCTCACCGTAGAATCCGAGGAGCCAGTTACAATGACACGTTCATCATACTGGAGGCAGAGGACAGAGCCTGTGTGTCCTGTTAACACTTTCAAACATTCCAGGCTGGTTTTATCCCAAATCTATTGAGACAAGGCCAACCGCAAACAGTGAGTTAGTGGATCACATTCCTGTACTGTCACACCTCATGTTCTGAATCATAAAATACAGCCACACAGTAAATGATAGGAAGAATGGAGCCATACTGATGAACTTTTAGAACAGATGTGCGGCTCTGTTAATTCGTACCCTTGACTACTGTATTGATCACACTTCTCAACTGCATTATAAGAGAGATTTTTTTTTAAAAGAGAGAAGTACAGTGAGAGAGAGAGAGAATCAATTTTTATTGAGTTTTTATCATGGTTTCCATTGCTCTGACACTTAGTTGTGTACAAGGGTGCTGGGGTTTGAACCCGTGTACTTGCGCATGCCAGGCAAGCGCTGCAACCACCAGGCCACCGCTCCAGCTCCTAAGAGGGAATTTTTAAATAAAATCCATGACGAGTATGTTCACCCGCTGGAAAACAATGTGACAACATCAATTAAGGCCCTTTACAAATGCACAGCCCTCCAGTGCTTACAAAAACAATGAAAAATGAGGTGTTCTGCATTTCAGAAAACTCCCAAGGGAAACTCTGCAGAGTGCTTAACAAGAAAATCTGATGCTTTATTACCAGGGTAAACACTTAAGAATCAGAATAAAAATGTTCTATATAATAGTGTAATGACTACATATTTTTAAAAGATTAAAAGGAAATAAAATGTTAAAAATAGCCCATTCAATACTGACAGCTCTTCCTCTCCCTTCTTTTGCTGTCTCCACACTTTTGTCCTCTCCAGAATGTCACAGGCAAAGAACCTACCCTAGCCTCTTCAGACTGGCTTCCTCCGCGTCCTTTCGTCTGCTGTTTAGTCCTGAAAGCTACTCCGTGACCTGGGGTGATACTGGTGGTGTCACAGCGTGTCTGCCCATTCACCTAGTGAAGGACAACTTGTTTGCTTCCCTGTTCTGGCAATTATCAATAAAGCTGTAACAAACATCTGTGTATGGGTTTCCGGGTGGGCGTCAGCTTTCAACTCCGTTGCTGGATCCGATGGTAAGAGCAAGCTTAATTTTGTAACAACTGCCAAACTGCCTTCCAAAGCAGCCGCACCACTTTACGTTTCCACAAATGAGGAGTCAGAGTTCCTGCTGCTCCACATCCTCGCTGCCATTGGGTGGTGTCAGTGTTCTGGGTTTCAGCCACACTACTAGATATGCTGTTATCTGACTCTGTATTTTCCTGATGACATGCGACGGTGAAGTGTATCTTTGCAAATGCTCATCTGCCATCTGTGTATCTTCTTCGTGATTTGTCTTAGTAAGGTCTTTGCCCATTTTCAAAATGTGGATGTATATTTTCTTATTGTTAAAATAAGTTTAAAGTTATTCCTAAAGTTTCCTACATATTTGAATAACACTCCTTCATCATGTCTTTTTTTTAAAAGAAAGTCAATTTTATTTAGTTTTTCATGTGACCTTCGTTGCTCCAATACTTTGTTGTGTGTGTGGTGCTGGGGTTTGAACCTGTGTCCTCACACACGCCAGGCAGGCGCTGTTATTGCTGAGCCACTGCTCTAGCTGTCCCATCGGATATTTCTTTGACAGAAATATAAAATATAAATTTGACAGAAATATAAATTTGACAGAAATATAAATCTGCAGCCTGCAGTTTATTTTCTCATGCTTTTAACCCTGTGTCTCACAAAGCAGAAATCTTTACTTCTAATGATGTCTAGCTTATTAATTCTTTCCTTCATGTATCATGCTTTTGTTATAATATCTAAAACGTTATCACCAAATCCAGGATCATATTGCCATCTGAGCCAGCAAGCCCAAGGCCAGGTTTTTACTCAAGAGAACTGAAAACTTACATTCTCACAAAAACCTACATGCATGAACTTACAGGGGCTTTATTCATAATTGTGAAAAACTGCAAACAATATAAATGTCCTTCAGCAACTAAATGGATAAACACACTGTGGGGTATCCAATAAAATGGGAAACTACTCAGCAAAACAAAGGAACAAACTATTGCTAAATACAACACAGAAGAGTCTCCAATGCATTAAGCTAAATACAAGAAGTCAGACTTCAAAGAAGACACATTATATGAATCCACTAATAAAACATTCTGGAAAAGGCAAAAATCTGTAGATGGTTAAAAAATAAAAAATCTTTGGTTTCCAGCGCATCCAGCGGGATGGACAGGAAGAGGTCATTTCAAAGGGGTAATGTAAAGGGACTGGAAGAACACTACGCCTGTTCTGTGTCTTGATTATTATTACTGCTATACCTCTCTATGTGTTTGCTTTACATCAAAAAGTGAACTTAGTGAAGGTCAATCTTACCTCAAAAAAATTCTAAAAATCCTCCATGTTTTTAAATATTAGTAAATAAGCTACAGTCAAAATAAAATAAACTCCTAGGAAGGCTGTCAAACAGACTAATCATGGAAAATGATGCAGTTTAGCTACCAGTAATAAGTGAATTTTTCAGTTCCCCTCTGAGTCCTTCTCAGAAACTAGGAATGACCAGCTAGCACAGCAACCAAGAGCCCTGCAACACTGGGACACCCTCTATTTACACCCAATGCAGAATCCAAGGGAAAAGCTCTGGCTCTGGGAGAGACAACGCTGAGCAGAACCACTAAAACCCGATCTGAAACAAATGGAACGATGGGCACATCTCACGTTTAACACAGAATAAAACTTCTAAAAATAAAACACAAAGCGCAGCCATTCACCTTAATAGAATTGTCTCGTAAGCCACTGATGATTTTTTCATCATCATACTGTAAACAGTAGACGCCTTTACTGTTTTCAGAGCGGCACTGAATCCTCTGCAAGTTGTGTCGTCCACACCGCCAGTTGGATTCTATAGTCTAGGGGAAAAGGAGGCAAGAGATGAGCTTGTGAGAGTCAACTCCTCTACCAGGTTTCAAAATCTGGTGCTGCTTCCAGAAGCACCATACCACTGCTGCCCCGATCTTGGGTTGCATAGCTGTGTGTGGACAGGAATCACACTCTTTTCCAAGTAAGACATTAGCCCAACAATGTTTTTTCTTAAACTTTCCCTGCCCATCTGGCAACGATCATAGGATTTCCAATGAATTCTGGGTTAGGTCTGAAATGGCCTAGACAGAATTCAATATGTTTAAAGAATGTCATTTGTACCCAAAACACACAAATAAATAATAACTCATTGGGTCACTCCCTAATGCCAATTAAAATACTGGTCAAAAGAATGCCGGCATCATTAAGCATGCACTGACAATCTAGCTAGCCAATCAAAGCACTGTCTGGATCGCTGAGAAAAGACACTGTGCAGCTAGTATACACCCGACGCACAGAGTTCTGTATTTCTCTCCACGCTGACTTAAGAGTAAGGATGGCACATTTCAATCCTGGAGCCTCATTCCTTCATCACTCATGCAACATGTACTGAAATGCTTGTATATTCCAGGTAGGGTGTGAGGGAATGGGGATAAAAAGAGCAACACGAAGAGTCTGTACTCAAAGCAGATTTCCAGCACACGGTATATGAATTTCCACATAAAGATGGCCCCTCACCTACAACAAATTGACTTATATTGTTTTGGCTTTATGGTGCCAAAGCAATACACATTCAGTAGAAACCACATTCAATAGAAATTGCACTTTGAATTTTGATCTTTTCCCTGGCTGGTCATTTGCAAAGCTGAGCAGTGTCAGCAAGTCACAACTCCCAGTCAGTCATTTGGTCACAAGGGGAAACAACCAAAAAACTGCAGTGCACTGTATTGCTAAGCTTGACATGTGACAGCTTAGGTACAGAATGCATTTTCAATTTACAGAGGGTTTATCAGCAGGTAACTCCACTGTAAACTGAGATGCATCTGTAGTCCAAAATAAGCTTACTTGGCTAAAAAGGATCAACACAATAACCTTGGAAAGGTCTCATTATTTCCCTTTGCAAATGAGAAAACAGTTTCACTTGCCCAAGGACACAAAAAATAGTAATTGGGACTAGCTGGAAATCATGCCCAGTTCTTTCTGACTCAGCCCAGGGTTTTGCTGCTAACATATTCCATGCCTCTAAAAGGTGGCCTGAGCTCTAGAGGTGGAGAACACAAGACCAGCAACAATTCAAATAAAGTATCAGTGCCAAACAAGTGACAAAAACTTTGTGTGCTTTGGTCTTGAGGGAGATGAAGGGCACTCTGCCCGTGACCACTGGCAAAGCTTAATGAGGAGCAGGTCACACAGCCTCTTCAGTAACTATGAGGGATTTTTCAGGATCAAAAGATACCATGTCTCTACTGACAAAAACCAGTCTGGATTCCTTGTCCTTGAAATCAGGGGACAATACGACTATAATAACTGGTTAAACCCAGTTTAGGACACAGTTTAAAGATTATCTGAGCAGCTAAAAGATTAATCGTTTGCATTGCTGTAGCCAGTAAGCACTAACCCGCTGGTTATATTCCCTCTCATTCTCAACTCTGCAGTGTTCAGCCCCACTGCACGCCATGAGCAGGCTCTGGCCTTTCTCTCACTCTCCTGTGTGTTCCATGCACCATCATCCCTCAGCACAAAGCACCACAGATTCCAAAGTCTGCAGACAAGCACGTCCTTACGTGAAATGGTGCAGTCCTATGTCACCCATGCACATTCTCTACAGATTTCATCTCAGCAATGTGAAAGGCATGTAAATGGGAAGTGACAACCAGAAGGAAAAGTCTGTACCTCCTCAACAGACACAATTTGTTTTCAAACATGTGTGACTTCAGTTGACTGAATCTAAGGGCTTGGAATCCACAGATATGGAACCCAACTGGAGTTTGTAAGCTCGTGTAATAATCACTCTGAAACAGGAATTAGTGCTCGTATTTTATAGAAAGAGAAATATAAGGTTGAGATTTTGATGCACATATACTTAAAACAGAAATGTTTCCAGTATTTGTGGCTCTGCAGCTTAGCAAGCGTCCTAGAAATAGGATCCGTACCCTGAAAGATCTCCCACAAACAGTCTTGAGAGAGAGCAGCGTGGCATATTGCCAACACCAGGGATGCAGGAAGCAGCATGGAAATGCCAGGACCAAGGGAAGGTGTGTTTGCTCAACGGCTACAAAGTCAGGACTTAGCCCAGGTCATCCTCTCTCGGGAGTCAGTAAAATGCCAGGCATTATAAAACCACCTTTCAAAACCTGAAGAAAAATCATTCATTCCAACTCTGCTACTTCTACCAAGATGGACAACAGATCTGTCCATATAAGCAACTTTTTAAAAAGGGTTCCAGAATATAATTTCTTTGACTGCACTTAATGCTTGAAGTCATTTAAAGAAATGATGTGTTTTAGATTCAGATGGAGCCACTTCAGCCCGCCAGCCCTCCAGGAAAACGCTGACACAGGAGCAGGATGTGCTGATCCCAAGTCTATCCCTAGCCAATGCCTTGCAAGGAGCTCCTGTGTTCAAGCAACACTCTCTGGGAACCACCAGAGTTGATAAAGAATCCATGACTCCACGTGAAACCAAAGTATTACGAAGATGAATATGTAACATGTGTCACATATATATCAGATATTTGAGAATTCACATGGTTGTTCTTAGGTTTAAAGCATACGCAACACCTTATAATGTTATTCTGGTTAAGTAGCTTTCTTAGTCTGTATATCCATAAAAAGAAAGCACGTTTACTGTGGAAGGGAATTTGGAGGGGAAATAACCTTTTTTCATTTAAAAAGAGGGCGCAGCAGGTTCCTACAGGCTCTCCCACTACTCCAAGGTGTTTCCTAGGATTGGATGACTTGGTCACAATCTTCTTCTGTACCTGAAATCCTGAAGACACAACAGACAGCACTAGGGAGAAGAGCTGGGGTAAGGCCACACATCCTGTGATGCTTCAATCCCCAAGATGTCCAGACAGAGAACCCCCCTGCAACCCCCTCCAAAAACAGTAAAGTCTGAGTCATACCATCTACCTCCACCCGCAAAAAGAGCTAGAGGACAGGATCTCTTGAACGCTCTCCTCCATATCATACTTCTATTCTAAATTAAATGAAGTCAAAGAGCCTAATTTCCGAAAATTTATTTCTGAATTTTAGAAGAAAAGCTTTGCAAATAATTCCTGATAGCCATTTTAGGAAGTCCCCAATTAAAAAATCATTAGGCTCCTGAATCCCAAGACAAGTGCAGCTTGTGGGAACCAGATCAGGGAGTCCAGCTAGCCCACAGCCACGCACATGCCTGAGCCTCTGCTTGGCTCCCCGGGCCACCCACGCAATAAGGCAACACTCCGCTGACGGTGCCTGCCCAAGATACCACACAGCTCACGACCTCAACTTGTACTTGAATGCTTCCAAAGCAGGTCTCTTAGAAAAACTAGACCTTTAAAACTGGCAGGCAGCCCACTGTGGGAGAAAATACCCAGGTCAGGTAGCAGCTCTGGCAAATGACTCAGACGTCTTAAGCAGCAGTTTCCTCCTCTATAAAATGGGAATAGTAATAGCCACTCCCTTGAAACTATTGTAAGGATCAAGAAAGATCACATATGTGAAGTGCTCCTCAGAGCCTGTTAAGAACACTGACTGAAAATCGTGGGCTTTAACCAGGAAAAAAAAATCTTTTCAACAAACTGCTTGGAGCCATGTCCTAGTCTAGCCTGGTATTCAATAGTTGAGGGCTTCAGCGCCCCTAACCCAGCCCCAGAGGGTTCCGCCTTCTCATGGAACTCAACTCATGTTAACGTAGCCAGTCACAGGAACCAGGCCATACAGGTGCACCTCTCTGATTACGTGGATACCTGCCATTTCACTTAGCCACTCTGTGCACAGCTACTGTACAGGCATATTCCGTGTATTTGAGAACTTGTAAAATCCCCTTGCCCTGCCCAAATTTTCAAAATACTGGGAAGGTAGCCATGATACACAGAATATACAGCGGCATTTAAATTGGCAATAGAGTGAAAACAGATGTCTGAGTATGGAGAAATAACATTATTTTTAGAAGCCTAAACACAACTGGGTGGGTGGGCAAGTTTCAACATTTTCTGGTCAGGACAATGTTAATATCAAGTTTGCAAACCACAAAAAAGCTCCGTGCTTTCCCTGCACATACTGTGGTTTATTAAAAGGTGCTGTAGAACACACCATCATTTTCCCCATGGTCTATTCCAAGCAGAGCACTTGAAAAATCTTTAATCCAGTGAGCAAAGAGAGAAAGACAAGATATATCAAATGAAGGAGTCTGTCCCACTCTGAAATGGCAAATGAGAAAAATTCAAGTTCAGGACATCAGAACTCTGACTGAGTCTGTTATAGCATACCCATCTCTGCAGACAGACCCTCAGAGGCATGGTAGAGGAATAAGAATACCAGTTTTGAAAATCTGAGGATGAAATTACATTGCTTCAGTGAGGTGCCTAGCAGTAAGCCACCATTAATAACAAGGACGGTGACTCCAGATAGCAAAGGAGAATGTGGTTGCCATTTTAAGCAGTGAGTGTCAGGTTTTCTGGAAACTCCTCAGTAGAGAGGCCCTGCAAACCCCTCTCCATGTGTGACAAGAGCACCCAGGAGAGATAAGCCTGCTCAGGGAGCTAAGGACGAGAACTTGTACTCCTCGAACTTCACTTCTCACATCCTCGTTTTCTGAACAATAGGAACTAGCTGCACTGGGCCAGGTTGTCTATTTTCTCCTTAAAAGTTAGCCATTTCTGGTGGATCTACATGGAAGGAAGGGCAAGGTTCAGGGATGAACATTTCCTTTGTGCTCAGCTGAGCCAGATCGGATGGATTCCAGAAGCCAGCACATGAAGCAAGCTATCCAGGTGGAGGAAGGAGAATAAGGGAAAGGTGCTGTGCACTGGCAGCCTCACCAAGCATAAGGGGACAGACCCGGAGACTCGGAAGCTGGGGAGGAAGGGGGACATGAACATCCACTAGTTCCCTGTTAATCTACCTCGCAGCAACTGCTGAAAGCGCTTTTCCCACAACTGAGCTACAACAAGGCCAAGTACTCTCATCTTAACTCACTCTTTTATCAACCATCAAGGGCACACTTGGAGGAAGATGAGAAGACCAAGTTGAAGCTCTGTAGGCATAAAACACATGCTTCTTTCTTCCTCAATTCTTGAGTTTTCCAGTTTGGAAATTAAAAAAAACGGTGCTTAAAGCCAGACAGAGATCAGCAAAAATTCCCATCTCTTCTACTTAATATATGCAGCATATTCTAAGATTTCTTTTAGTCTCAGTTTCCCCTTACAACAAAGAGGAATGTTGTGAAAATTAAAGCAATAATCAACATAAATCACCAAACACAGTAAGAGCTCAGAAGAGGCCACTTGTAATTACTATGATCTGCTTGTTAGGGTTTTATACCAGCTACACAGGAAAAGCCAGGCTCGAGGAACTTCTCATTTGTCTGATCTGTGGATCTGAAAGAACTTCCTACATGTGGAAAGAACTTTTTGCTCGGGACAGAATAAGGCATACTCCCAAAACAGAGGTCAGCACCTCTATTTTGAGGGGATCATTATTAGGTCATTACTGGTATAGTGACAAATATTCAAAAAGTTCTTTTGAAGAGCAGAAGAGCTCAAAGTTGGGTCCCAGACTCAATTACTCTTCAGCTATATGAACTAGAGGAAGCCACTTCACCTTTCTGAGCCCGAGTCTTCAACGTGGAATAAGGACTTGGTCTACTTGTCAGGTTTTATAATGTACTATGAAAGCTAGATGACATGCTCCAGTAATGGCACACTATTGTTGTCACTAGTGAATATACCAAAATATAAACATCATCCCTTATTCTGAGAGATTTTGCCCACAAAAATCTGGAGGAGACTTCTGTGGTCAACCAGCGGGTTTTCCAAAATACCCTGGAAGACCACCGAGATGTAGAGGTTTTGTGTCAAGCAGGGCCCCCCAAGGCTCTGCTCTCCCTCACATCTGCCTCTGCTGACTTTAAAACACCACTGCAGCCTGAGGAAATGGTTATGGTTGTGGTGTCACACACTGTCATGCCACAAAATAATGAGCGCACGCTGTCAACCAAAACAGTCATCATGAGAATTAAATAAAATAAACTGTGCCATCAAATCGTCAACCTGATCAAAGTTCTTCCAGAGTGCCTAGATTTAAACATCATCCTTCTCCAAATAAATGACTTGATAAATAAAATCATTCAAAGAAATCTGGAGATGATTTGTAAAGATTGGCCCCCTCCCAAAAGAACAGACAGTAATGTAGTTTCTCAAGGCACACACAGGCAATGTCGCACACTCACACAGAGGTAAGAGACGGCCTTTCCCCTGAAATGCACTTAGCTGAAACTCTGGCGCACCCACCGACGCTGAAGGGGTGGATGACTCCAGGGTGGGAACTGCCGACCGATCACTTAAGCCCCCAGCATTACAATTTATCTGGCAGCTCTCCATTATTCCCTCTGTAAGTGGTACTTTCCTGGTCACTTTAGAGAGCAGAACACTCAAGAGCTTGTGTGTTAAATCATGATATTCCAGGCACGTGCAGACTCACGTTAGTGGAATGATTCCATCTGACCAAACAGGGAGGTGGGGGATGGGGCTCCAAAAAAGCACATGTTTCTCCATTAATGAATTTTGGCACAATAACTTTTATGTCTATCACCTGGGGGAGAGGATTACTTCATGTTTGGGAAACTGCATGTAACTTTATGGGAGATACAACACTGCCTAGTGAAGGCTCCATTTTTCTGCCAAAGAGGAAATAGTGAAGTGTAACCAGGACCAGCCAAGAACATATGGGAAAGAGTTAATGAGAAATGCCTGTGCATATCTTTCCTGGTTCAAGGAAAAGGGCTAAATAATAAAACTGAGCTAATTAGAACCCATGAACAATATCAAACACCTCTAATGTTTCTCATCAAGTTTACAGAGTTTTACAGGTCTGGTGAAGTTACATGCAAATCCAAAATAATTCAGAAATATAATTTGCCCTATAAAACCCATTTAACTATTGCTTAGAATAATTCAAGTCTTTTTTTAACTATGGATAATTTATAGAGGAAACTGAGAATGTGCCTTCTTTACTTCTCAATAAAGATGACTCAAAAAACGCAAAACTGCATTTACTGAAAAATATGGGCCTTGGATCTTGGAAAACTTATCAAATTAAAATAAAAAGTTGATTCTGGATTAAGGTTTTCATTAACTAGCAGCCCTGCAGAAGTATTTCATGGTTTAGAAAGTTCTGCAAAATGACATGGCGTACTCTGAAGAATAACTGAATCTATACATTGTGACTTTTACTCCAAAAGCTCAACTCCTGAAAAAAAGTACCAGCTCCATGACTATAGAGCAAAAAAACACTTTAAGGCAAAACAAAAAGGTTGAGAACAAGATACAAAGAGCCCATAAAACAAAGTTACCTCTATGTCCTGGATAATCTTTGGGTACAATGATCTGTAAAATGAATTGGGAGGGCCATCTGTAGGTCTGTTTTTAAACAGGTACTGATCCCTGGCAAATAAAAACAAACAGACGTTATATTTTTGCACATCAAAGGGTAAATTTTATTTAACATGGTGCTTATGAAGACATCCTATCTTTCATGTCTTAACTTGCATCGAGCTTTACCTGTTCGAAAGCAGGATTTTTGACAACTAAATTCCATGTTAGAGACAAGCTAAGTTCAACTGACCCAGCGCTGGCCTTTTGTTTTCTGGGTACCAGCACACAAAAACCTAGCCTTTCATTCCAGGGAGTCGAAAGGAGTGCTAATGTAGCTTTGTGAGAAATCTAACTTAGTCCCCATCAAGCTTCCTCCCATAAAGAAAATACAGGCCTGACCTCACTCTCACCACCCCGTGCCTGGTCTGTAGCTCTTTCTCTGTGATAACTGGGCCGGGCTACTGACTCACAGAGAGGTACAGGGCTGAATTTATGTTGATGGGTTTTCTTGGAAAATGCGAGCCCTGCATCTCCCGAGCCCTGCATCTCCCGTATCCTCAACCAGAAGTAACAACAAATAGCAAAATGGCATTCCTTGACTCCCTCAAATTTTTTTTTCTTGTGTTATCTATCTCCTGGTAATGTTATCACTTCCTAAGGGAAAGAAAGCATAAACACACAGTTCTGAAAAGCTCGCGCTGATCTTCACCTTTTCAAAAGCAGGTGAATCACCCGTCTGAGCAATGCAAAACTTCCTAATGGTTTATACTTACAAAAGAAATACACATTTCACGAGTAGAAATTCTAACAGCTTCACCCCCCCCCCATTCATTTTCTCCCCTTCTTTAAAACGGGCCAACACTGCATGTATAATCATTTAATTGCTTTCTTTTTTTTTTTTAAGAGGGGATAGCGAGAAAGAAAGAGAGAGAGAGAGAGAGAGAATCAATTTTTATTTAATTTTTCACATGGCTTTCGTTGCTCTGAGACTTCGTGGTGTACATGGGTGCTGGCGTTTGAACTCACGTACTTGCGCAAACCGCTGAACCACTGCTCCAGCCCCAGATATAATCGCTTTCTATAGTAATCATGCTGACTGTATGTCAAAGAAACTCTTTTTAAATGGGGGTACTTACCACCCTCTTCTTTCTGAAAGCCCCTTCCACAGAGGATCAGTGCGTACCATTCGCTCAATTAGCTTCTTCCAAAGCATTCCTTCTGAGATCACTCGCTGCCATTCTTTACACACCAGCTCTGCTGCACACAGAGACCTGGCATCCAGGTAGGAAAGAATGTTTTCTGCTATGTGATCTAAACCTTGCTCTACAAAACAGAAAAGAGAATGAAGGCATGGGCAGGGAGATGGAACAGTACCAGCCATCATTTCCTGAAGGATAAGAGAAGTGAAGAAATCCTGACCCAGGAAAAATATTTGAGTAACATAAATCTACAGATCTATGGATATTCAGAACACAAGTACATGAACATACGGACTTCATTTTGGTTCTGATTTCTTATTATCAAACAAATGATGGCAAATACTTTCTATGTGTATTGGACAGTTTGATATTTGCAAATTTTATGATAAAGACTTCTATTTATTTTGTTTTATGTAACTTTTACAAAGTCCCTCTGGGGTAATGACTTCCCAAATTTCACAGATGAGATATGCAGAGACAACATGCTTCAGGCTTTATTTAGCGGTGGAGCCAAGACTGGAACTCAGACTTCTTGCTCTGAAATTTGTCACTCACAACAAATCATATGCCATCAATCTGTGTGCCCCTGAAATTAACGAAACTGAAAAGGTAAAACCAACTCATCTTTTAAAACAATTTTTGAAAAGTTAAAAATGGCAAATCAAGAGTTAAAGTCAGTTGTGTTTAGATATAATTTGTCAATTTTTTCATTTCTCTCTTGTGGTGACACAACAGACAGTAAAGCCCTCAAAAGCAATAGCTACATATCCACAAATTTTAGAAACCTGGGTTTCAAGATTACTGGGTTCAAGAAGTCATGTGATAGGGCTGAGGTGGTGGCTTGGTGATTACAGCGCATGCCCAGCAGGCGCAAGTACACAGGTTCAACCCCCAGCACCCACATGCACAACTAAGTGTCAGAGCAACAAAAGCCATGTGAAAAACTCAATAAAAATTGATTCTCTTTCTTTCTTAAAAAAAAAAAAAAAAGGCCATGTGATGCAAGGATCCTTGCATAGAGAGTCACACAGGATAATGGCCTCTGCCTGACACTGACAATGTGAAGAGGGTGACAGTAGGCATCACTGTGGCTACCTGTCACTCCTCCCTGCAGTCTCTGGTATGATACGACCTCTGTAGTTAAAAGAAACAAGTCATCCCTCAGCCTAAGTTATGTAGGAACAAGAACACAAAGTACAGTCAGAAAATTCCAATTTCAGTTCCAGGTGTACCATTTACACCATTTACTAGTTTTACTAGTTCTAATAAAATAGCAAAACATCCCCGTGCCTTGATTTTCTACCATACAAAATGGCAAACACCAGGAACAACCACCCTTTCTCAACTACCTGTACGAATCAAATTCAACAGACCTGGGACAAGTCCTGGGTGCAATAAAGCACCCTGTAAGATTAATGGTTGTTCTCTTTTCCAAAATAAATAGAAGCAGGGCTAGAGCAGTAGCTCAGCAGTTACAGCACTTGCCTGGCATGCACAAGGACCAGGATTCAAACCCAAGCACCACATACACAACAAAGTGTCGGAGCAATGAAAGCCACGTGAAAAACTAAATGAAGCTGATCCCCGCCCCCCAATATCCCTCTCTCTCTTAAAATAAATAAATAAAAATAAACAGAAGCAGTATAGTGGCACTAAGATTAATGCTAAAGACCAGCAGGTGGGTAAACCATTGGACTTTCAGAGCTTCCGTTTCCTCATCTGTATAAAATAGGGGCAATACGTTCTGCTTTGTTTTGAAAGCATCACAATGAACTGGTGCATAAGAAAAGCTTTGTGAACTAAGGTGTCCTTCAACTCCCAGGATGACTATGGTTTCCACGCCCCCCACATGTAAAAATTCTCCTACCCAAGGCTCAGTGTGATCATGAAGACTCCACTGGGACCACCAGCCTTTCTTCTGCTCGTCATTATAGTTAACACAGTCAAAGACTGACCTGCATCCAGCTATCGTATCACAGCAGATTCCCACTATAGCAAGTGAAAACCAAGACCTAGGCCTGTCTCCCAAAGCAGGCACTAAAACAACGCCCCCAATGCAATATTTGCATAGGCAGTTGGGGAGGAGGGTCATGCAGTAGTTTATGTCTACCCTTACCATAATGTACCCTTAAAGCCCTATCTGATCAGCCCTAGAAGTCTTATTTTCATCATCCTGAAGAATGCGTATTATGACCAGATGCACCAGATCTGCATGGTGGGCAAATGTGTCGAGTCTCTATCTCAGGTGAAATGGGTCGGCACCAAGGCCAGCATCCAGCACACTGCTTCCCTCCAGGAGATCGCTGATGCCTTCATCAGTACTCGAGGGCACCGATGCTGAGCTCAGCTCTAACCACCGTTCAACCCTCGGTCCTGGCTTCAGCCTATCATTCTTTTGACCTATGTTACTACTAGTCTGGTAACCCTGCCCAAAAAGGAACTGAGGTGAATCTGGTAGGGCTGCTCTCTGCGTTCCCTTGCAGATACCTACACATTTGCAGTCTTTCATTTATATGTTGGCACCAGGTGTTTGTTTCCGTTTTAACAATATAAAAACAATAACAAAATGTATATAAAGATTTTAAATCGTTAAACACCACCCCCAGGAGCTTTTAACATTCTGTATACGTCCTTCCAGATTTACAAAACCCTACATAATCTTTTCAGATGCTGTTTAACTTTTGAAATTAAGAATTCTGCTAGAATAAAACATCAAATCTTACAGCTTACACTCCCAAATACACCTTCTAAAGTTCTTAAAGCCACAAAAGCTGCTCATCCATCACGTCCGGGTGCAAGCTGCAGAGCGAACACGCATGCCTGGGCGCTCTGCATGCCGGTTCCCAGTTAGTTCCCAGTGCGCCAGAATTCTGAAAATCACAACCCAAGGCTCTGCAGCTCTCCTGGCAGACAATGCACTTAGGCCTACTTGCTTCCGGGAATCCCATATATATTCCCCACATATATTCCTATCTATTTTGACTACAATTTTTCCTATCTTTCCTTATTTTAAGGCCATTATTCTTACTGGAGAAAGAAAAATGCTGAGACAGTGAAAATATGCTCCTTCTGTTCTCACTATGCCTCTGTTCTCACTATGCCACTAGCTCCAAGCAGACTCTTCATTCCCTAGCACTTTCCTCTACACAGCTGATTACTTTTTGTTTTCAATTCCCCTGGATTATACACTTTGGCCAGTTTCACATTTTGGGGAATTTGTTCTTGATACCATGCTCAACGGGCCACACCACCTTTTGTGAATCCCCATGACCACATGTCCCTTCCTTCTCATTCTATGCTTAACTAAAATCCATGGATAATTACAGGTGTGTCTATACCACTGTGGTTCACAAATTTATTCATCGGAATTTCAAATTTCAGAATATTTCAGTCCTGTTTAATCATATTTTCTTGTACAGTCTCTAGACACAGGCTAACAGACTTTTTCTAATTCTGGAGAACTCATCTTCCTTTTCCAGTTCCTAATACATAATATTAGAACACAGTCACTCTGGAATGTTCATCTTACTTCTATACCACTAGCCAGACTCTTCTAATTGGTTACAAACATACCCCTAACCAACTGTCCTCTTGAATCCTCTGCTGAGAAACGGGGAAAAAGCAGACCACAATGACTCATGAAGTTGCCTGTCAGGTCTCAATGGCTGCAATACCCCCATCATCTGTGTACGAACTGGGGAAGCAGCATTCAGATCTTCCACTTGCCTGGATAGTTGGAGTCTGTGACCAGGAGCTGGTGGAACTGTGTGACTATATCTAATTCACATAGGGTTACTGAGTTTCAAAACCACAGCAACAAAAATAGATCCCCCAGGTACCCCAGACCTTTTCTGGCCTACTAAATCAGAATCTCTAAATGATGAATGAACCTGTATTTTTAAGAAATGACACCAGCTTAATTCTGTCAGAATTAAGAATTAAGGTTGGGAACTACAAGTTTATAGCAATGGCATCTTTTTTAGTCCTCTTTGATCACCACCCTGCCCCTATACAACTCAACTCTCAATGCTTACAACTAAGCTATCCACAAATTTTTACATAAGCAAATTCATTATTAACACACATTTCTTCTTCTTCCAAATGCCATCAGTACAATTAAAAGGCATCTCAGTGATACATGAGGTCAGACCTGCTTCCTTTGGTTAACACTTTAAGTTCTCTTATCCTTTCTGGAGGCAGCATGTTTTAGTCTTGTGGAAAATGAACTGGCTGTCAAGTCAGGTATCCTGGCCTGAGCCTTGATTTTGTCCCACTGCTGGCTGAGTGACCTTAAGCAAATCCATTTTGCTTTTCAGATCTCAGTCCCTTTAAACATAGGAATGATATTAAGTACCTGAAATGAATTATCTCACATAATCTGCATAATAACCCTTCAAGACAGGGACTCTCAATATTCTCATCCTACAGGCAAGGAATTTCCCAAGCTTGTTGGGAAGATTTATAAGATAACAGACAAAAAAAAAACCAGTTACACAATAAATGTCTTTGTTCTCCGTCCTTCCCCAAATCTCCTTAGCTGATACTGATGATCAAGGAAGCTGAGTATTATTCTTCCACTGTTTACTGCAAAGAAAGCATTATATATCTCCTCTAGCAAAAAGCTAAGCCCTCTCCATGATCTTGGCATAAGTCTCATGTCCTCTGAATGCTTTGCAAAGAGTAATAATCACACGCGTGCTGTTTTGGGCACATGAGAGCAGCCGCCAAAGGAGTCAGGCAGACCTTGGGCCTTTTGGTTTCAAGCCCACTGAGGACAAAGAGGTCACTGAACAAGGTGGTCTCTTTGCCTGGGCTAAAAATTGCTTAAAGGTGTTAAAAGTAAGCTTTTTCCTACGCACCTATGTGTGGCTCCCGTTATTCTATCATGCTGAATCTCCCCAATCTCCCACCACCACCCGCTTCCCAAGGCAACAAGACCACACAGGACAGCCTCAGGGCTGTAACACTGCACACGTGATGTGGACAAGTGCTGCTGGTGCTAATTATAGAGCCACAAGAAGTCTGCAAAACTATCAGTAACAAATTCAAACAATTAAAAGGCACAAATTTCAAAGCTCAGTCTGTAAATAATACTATATTGCAAAACAACTCAAACGTGTGAAGTCCCATCAATGCCCTTGACTACAGCCGGCTTTAACACAGCTCCTAGATCATGCAAATGCAAACCCTCCATTATTTTAGAAACAGCTGCAAAAAAAAAAAAAAAAAAAAAAAAAAAAAACTCCTTTCCCACCCACCTCGGCTGTCCCTTCCCTCCCTAGTCACAGATCTAGTTGTAAAAGTGAAGTTACAAATTTTTTCAAAGAAAACAGTACAACTGAGGAGAGCAGCGGTCTGCAGCAGACAAGTGCTGCCAGGATGCAGCAGCCAGGGCCCAGACGGAAGAGGAGTGGAAAGAGGCTGGGGCACAAAGCACAAGAGCTCTTCCCTAGACCCGGGGAAGGGGCACAGAAACTCCGTCACGCCAGGATGAATCCATGTGGAAACGGTGAATAATTAAGATTTCCCAGCAATAAACCTCAACGCCTCTGGAGAAGCAGGTGTTTCCTACCTCTCTGGGCTTTTTTTTTTTTTTCAAGCTGCATCCTCACCTATCAGAAGAGGCTGAGCATATTATACAAATTGTCTTTAATCCTGACAATATCCTATGAAATATTATTTTCCCCACGCAGGTGAGAAAACTGATGCTACAAAATATGAGGTCACCCAGCTATTAAGTGCAGGGCCCAGGATTCGGGTGCAGGGGCTGAAATCTGACGCTAAAGCTCCTTCCACTCAGTTGTGCTGAGACTCTGGCACAGCACAGAGTCTGAAGTAGCTCTGCTCTGGTTCTTCCCATCTCCCAACACCTTTGACCTACTCTCTGTCACATTTATAGTCCATAATGGCTTTTCATGCTTATGTGAGGGCAAGACAAATGAATAAACCATGGCCAGGAAGCTAGGTGTTTCAAAATTCTTAACTGCCTGGACACCTCACCAAAGGCATCGTCCATGTTTATCATCCTTTTTGAAGTACGATCTGCCTCTACTGCAAATGGTATAAACTTTCCCTTTAACAACAGTTCTTACAAACCACAAACTTAGCCTGCAGAAACTGACATTGCAGACTAAACATTCACATGAGTTTTAGAAAAGCATATCGTAATTATCACTTTTTCCACTGAACCAAAAGGAGCCAGAGACCACAAACATTTTCCATTTTTTCTATACTAACAGGTACAATATTCAAAGTAAGTGTTAAAAAGTCAAAAACTATGGACAATTTTTATAGAACTAATGGTTTTCAAAATCCAAAGAAATTTAAGTTAATTGTCAATAGAGTAAAAATTTAAACTCAAGATCATCTACAGAAAAAGCTAAACACCAAACTAGTATGATCACCAGTAAGTTGCTCACACTATTAAATCTATGCACAAGCACACACACGGACCTGTTTCTCCCACAGTACTCTGAAGGCAGAGTCCATGCTGAAGAACTAATGCCAACTTTAATCCAAGTCTACTAGACACTAACACAATCAACTTGGCCAGCTTGTCCCCAGCCATTAGCTTCATATGTATGAAGTACACTGACATATGTATATATGTTCAGATCAAATCCTGTTAAAACAAATAGCATTTTAACAAAAATATTTCCATGTCCCAGCCAATGGTCCATTCATTTCATATAATATTCAATACCACAAAATTCCACTTTAACAGAGATATGGACAATGGCTTAAAATTTGCTGTAATGAAAACTGAATTGTATGCAATTATACTAACCATATTTATATACATAACACATGTTCATCTGTTCTCCCTCTTCCCCAAGGCTGTACAACCCCTGAGAGAAGGAAGGGCTGCCCTGGACCCTCACTCTGCAAATCAACTTCAACAGTGCCACCTTGTGGCTACTCTGTGAACATAAGAGGAGCTCCCTGGCACTAACAACCATTTGTGTAACAAGTTTACAGGGAAGAAAATCAAGCTGAAACACTGGAAAACAAACAACACGCAGATTCGCTGAGAAAAATGGAGGCAGAGCCTCATTTACTTAAAAGCACTTAAGAACAATACAATCATCAACTTAAAAACTTCCCTGCCTTTCCTTGATGGGAGGTACAGCCTGGTTCCAGGACTCTGGCCACTGTGAATACAGTGATGCACCCTAAGCTCACTCCCATTAATCTGCAACTCTCTTACAATCAAATGTGTATCTGTGCCCCTCCCCCACACCTGCCCTTTCCAATCCTCCCTTACCCCAATTTTTTTTTTTTTTTGGTACCAGTGACTGCACCCAGCGGCACTTAACAACTGAGCCATATTCCCAGCCCAATTTTATTTTTTAATTTGAGACAGGGACTTGGCTAAGCTGCTGAGACTGGCTTTGAACTTGAAATCCTCCTGTCTCAGCCTCTTGAGCCATTTTGGGTGCCACTGTGCCTGTCTGGTCCCCCCATAATTAAAAGTGAAATTTACTGAATGATGTTATAATCCATATTTTTTTAAAAAGAGAGAGAATCAATTACATCTATTTTTTCATCTGACCTTCATTTGTTGGACACTTAGTTGTGCAGGTGGTGCTGGGGTTTGAACCCTGGTCCTCATGCATGGCAGACAAGCACTCCAACCACTGAGCCACCACTCTAGTCCCATATTTTTAATATTTATTTAGTGTCAATTGAAGGAATTTTCCAGAGCAATCTTTAAGTGATTTCAGTTTTTTAATTTTTTTTTTTTAAGAGAGAGAGTGGGGCTGGAGCTGTGGCTCAGCGGTTACAGTGCTTGCCTGGCATGAGGGAGGATGCGAGTTCAAACCCCAGCACCATGTACACAATGAAGTGTCAGAGCAATGAAAGCCACATGAGAAACTAAATAAAATTGATTCTCTCTTTAAAAAAAAAAAATGAAGAGAGAATTTTATTTTTTCATTTGGTTTTTGTTTTTCCTCCACCCAGCTATGAATGCGGTGCTGGGGTTTGAACTCGCATCCTCCTGCATGCCAGGTAAGTGCTCTCCTGCTGGGCCACCTCTTCAGCCCTGACTTCAGCTTTTGTGCTAACTTTTGAACCAATGTCTACCATTACCCAGACTATCACACAATAACCAAGATATGTAATCCTGGGCACTTCACCCAACTCCTCTGGTCATGGTTGTGTAACTTCCTCTACACAATTAAGAAACTGCACTAAGTAATGGCTAAGATCCCTTTCAGCAATTAGATACTATGATGATAAAAAGGGTTCAAATTTTGCTTTTCTATAGATACTAATGGAAAAAACAGACAAACATACTACATTTCAGTATAAAAAGAATAGCAGAGTCAAAATTTTCTAAGCTACTTCTCAATTATAGCCTTTCATGCTGCCATTACAGAAAGCAAATTTATAAGTTCTGGAAGAAAGATTAGAAACCAGATGCTGGCCTACCAATCTGGACCTGGGTGTGGGTCCTGCTATACCCTGTAAACCACAGGTGGGTTGAGGGAGTGAGTGGTCCGGCAGCTTGGAATAGACACAGGCTCATAGCAAGGCCACTCATTCATCCCTGGCTCTTTCTAGGCCTACCTTGGCATGGCAGTAGTAACCAGCACACTACACTGATCACGTCAGAGGAAAATAAATGTTCCAGTCAGAACTCTTCAAGTATGCAATCTCTGTATCCTAGCTGGCCAAATTTAAAATGAAAAATGTTAAAAGAGAGACAGAAGAGCAGCAGAGGGGAACAGAACTCTCCTGTATAATGGGTACTATAATGGTGCAGATCACATTGCTATACACTTGTCCAAACCCATAAAATGCACACCAACAGCCATGGCTCTGGGGAAGGATGGCGTGCCACGGCATCATTTGCACCGTCTGTCGCAAACGCACTGCCCTGCTGCAGTGTTAGTGGTGAGGCAGGCTACATGTGTGACAGGGATGTGGGAACTCTCTGTACTGTTCATTTAATTTTGCTCTGAACCTAAAACTGCTCCAAAAAATAAAGTCTATTTTTTAAAAAAATCGAAGTAAATATACCCAGAAAAGTGTGTGCGGTGGCATATATGCCCTGCTGACACAGGAGAGGGAGATGACAGGGAGGACAGTGAGGCAGAGGCTGCAGAAGGAGGCTTCAACAAATGTCATAAAGACATGCTGCCCACTTCCTCGGGACATCTTTGTCCTTCTCCAAGCATCACTTCAGATGCAAACACCCTAAACTTTGAGACACTCCCAGGCATACACACTGAAGGGGAAAAGGCCTATACTTTTTTAAGGCTCTCTCTCTTTTTTTTTTTTTTTAAGAGGGAGAAAGAGAATCACTTTTCTTTCTTTTTCATCTGGTCTTAGTTGTTCTAACACATATTTATTTATGTGGTTCTGGGGTTCGAACCCAGGTCCTCCTGCATACCCTGCAAGCGCACTGAGCCACAGCTCCAGTCATCCTGTATTTTTAATTACATGTAAAGGTGAAGTACAGATTAAACAGATTACATCAAAAGATTAGACAAGTTAAACTCCATGAAGCAACCAACAACCACACCATGAATCGGAGAAGCCAGACAATCTAAATTACTAGTGTGCATTACAAAGCAATCTAAATTACTAGTGTGCATTACAAAGCAACACTGTCTCCCGCAGCATCCCCTCGTGCTCCCCCGCCCCCCATGGAGGGCAGTTTCAGGACAAGTTGCGTACCTGGTAAAGCGGTAATGAAGTCCCGCTGCAACATGGGCTTCAGGTAAGAGTTAATATGTCCATGCTGATAATGACACATTCGTGAAATGAGATGCTCCACAAACTCCACTTGATCCGACTCAGACCACTGGTCAAAATACTTGATACACAGGTCCTTTTCTTTTTGATAGTTTCCTTCCGATGGCCTCTTTCTGGAGACAATCACAGATGATGTTCCATTACTTATCTATTAAAAAAAGATAAAAAAAAAAATAGTTTGACAAAAGAAAGAAATCTAACTGACATTTCATTAGAAAAACATTTTACCCTGTGTAATCTTAAAATGCCGGTTTCACCCTAAAATCATTGCTTTGTTATGAGTAACAGTGTCCTCAAATTAGTTAAAGTTACAGCTTCAGCATTTACAGTAGTTAAAGCTAAATGGCATCTTAAATCATCATTCTCCAACTTTTATTCCAAAATCATGTTATTACTACGTAACTAATTTTGAAGATTATCATCTTGGAAGAACTGCTCAACTTGGCAAAGTAGTAACTGACTATGACTGATCTGTTTTAGTTGACAGCTGATGCTACATATAGCAGAGCCCTTTATCCATGAGACAGATGTTTTAAGACCCCAAGTAGATGCCCCAAATCAGGGATGGCATTGAACCTTATATATACTGTTTTTTTTCCCCTATACCTACGTACCTATGATAAAGTTTTATAAATTAGGCATGGCAGGAGATCAATAACTAATTACAAAATAGAACAATTAAGTTATGAGAATGTGGTCTGTCTGTCTCTCTGAAGTTTTCCACTTGATATGCTCAGAATGCAGATAACTGACACTTGATGAGGAGGACTCAGTACAGCCACAGCAGCAGAATGACAGAGGCTTGTTGACACACAGATTGCTAGGGCCACCCAGAGGTTGTGCATCTCCTTGTGTGCAATGAGCCTGATCATTTCTATTTCTAGTGATGCTGGTACTGGTGGGCCTGGGCTGCACTTCAGGGGCTGAATTTTAAGAACTCCTGGACTATCAGACGAAGAAGACTGGCAGTTCTGTACTGAGACCTAAAAGCAATTCAATCTAGAAAACTTCATTTGGGCTGGAGGTGGCTCGGTGGTTACGGCGCTTGCCTGGCATGTTGCAAGTATGGGAGTTCAAACCCCAGCACCACGTGCACAACCGAGTCTCCGAGCAAAGGCCACATGAAAAACTAAATAAAAATTGTTTCTCTCTCACTGTCCCTCTCTCTTTAAAAAAAAAATAAATAAAATACTAAAACCTTTGTTTTATTCAACAGTTCTGATACCTACCCTCCACAGGGTTCCAACACTTCTAAGGAAGCTACTGAAAAGCCATTTGGACTCCTCCTTCCCTGATCACCTTCTCAAAGAGTGACCCAAGGTAAGCTATGTAACTTGAAAAGCCCCTGGCCTTGCAGAGGTTATGGATAAACAAAACAGCGCCAAAAAACAATGCATTTCTAGGGGAGGGGAGAAAAAACAAATGTTCTCTGGACAAAAAAAAAGATGCCTTTCTGCCTCCGTTTTTTGGTTTGTTTTTTTTTTTAATTGAAACCACAGGACTGGAAGTATGTTTACTGGCAATGAACTTAGCATGTTATAAAAGGCCTTGGGTTCAATCCATAACACCAAAAAAGAAAAAATAAAAACCCTACACCTGGATGATAACATCAAAAAATAATGTGAATCCTCGACTCAAACCACAATTACTACTGCAACTACGAGGCCTCGCAACTTCCCTGTTTAAAACAAAATAATACTTTCGTTAATCATTCACCAAGCCAATCACACCTCTAATAGCCTCCTTAAATATAATTCCAAAAGGTATAACACAAGAGAGTCTTGAGAAGTAGAGATGGATTACAAATGTCTACTAATTCTGTTAGGAATTTATCTCAGAAGCCTTACACAAAAAGAACAAAGATCCTTCACAACCCTCAGATGGACTGAAACCATCTCAGAAAGAACACACTCTCTGTAAATGTCTGAAGGGTCTTTTGACCTTCCTTGATAAAATCTTCTAAGTTTCATGCCTGCGGTAGTTCTTACACCCACATTTAGAGAGAAGGTCAGAAGCTTTTCCTCTCCCACCCAATTTATCTTCCTAACCCACTGCCCAGAATTTCTTCCCCCTACAACTTGGGTGAGGGAGGGCTCACTGACACCACGTAACACCAGAGGGCAGCATTGAACAGGGATTTTTAGATTTTGGTTGCAGACATTGGTATTTGGAAGACCCCAAAAATTGAGTTCAAAACGGCGAAGTGAAAATGCTAGTCATCAGCAGGTATAAAGGGGCATGTATGCTGCTTTGAAGCATAATGATATCCACCAGGTTTATAAAAGAAAAAAAGGTTTTAAAAAACCTAGAAAGTAAATATTTAAATCCAATATTAAATTAGAAAAACTAGAAAAAAACAGAAGTGACTACCTAACTACAGGCAGCTGGGTAAAACAAATTCTAACACACTGACAAAGGTGAGCTAGAATGTAGTCGTTAAAGTTAGACTAAAAACAAGAGAACATGCTTATGAAACTGCAGGCAGCCTTCAGATTTCTATGCAGCACCACCACACCGTCTTGTGAGGAGGAGGCACACCAGCACAAAGTAAAGGGTACATCAAGGTCCTATGGGCACCTAATCCACAGAAAGAAAGGGATGTATGTTTCTTTCCCCCTTTATTTCTATGTTTTGGGGTGGTAATTTGTGAAGAAAATTGCTTTCATAGCAGGTCAAATACAATCATGGCAATGGTGGTAAAAATTGCATCTGTGTATTGCTTTATGATTACAAAGTATTGTCACTCTGTCTCACAGGATAAGCAAAAGGGCTATTACTTCACACAGAAGCACCCGGCCTCCGTAATCACATATTAACTAGCTGACCAGAAGAGGAGAAACACAAACTGAAAGCGACAGCATTAAGAACCATGGCAGCCAATGAAGAGAGTTGCAAAATAACGACCATGGCGGAGGGGCAGGTCTCACGGTCCGCGGTGCTCGAGCAGAGCAGAGCAGAGCGAGGCGCGAGCACCGCCGCCTCGTTCCAGTCCCACCACCTGCTCAGCCCAGCAACACAGTCCTGTGTTGTTTTGCTTTCTTCCATCTCCTCTTAGGTTTGTTGGGCACACGTTATTGTTGCTCATTAACCTACTTCTTTAATTTCAAACCAACTGAACCAGAAAACAAAATTTCCTTTCTACTTATTCTCTTCAGATTCATTTGCCTTTAATCATGTTCTTGGGAAGAGGAAAATGATGGACACCATATGCTGAGGAAACTCCATGTGCGCTCCCAAACACCCACCCCCCAGGAACAGCCCTGTTACAACAGCCAAGAAGGAGTGAGAGACAGGAAAGGCCAACAACAGGCCATGGGAGGGGGCGGACTGGGAGGAAGAGGAGGAAATGCACCCATGCACCCATCATGTGCTGCCACTGTGGTGACGTGTTAGACTGCAGCCACTTCGGAATCTTTGTGAAAACTTCCTTCACTATTTGAAATGATATTTCCCTAGGGAAGATGGTAAATCAGGAAGATTCTGAAACTGGCAAAACTGCACAGAACAAGCAACCTTGGTTCTGCCTTCACTGAGGACGTTAACTGAGGAGCATCTTATCTGAGTAAGTCAACTGCTATCTTATCATTCCTACCTGCCAAAGTGTATTTTTCTTTGGGGACTCATCTTCATTTTGATCTTCCATAACTGAAGTATTCTAAGGGGGGAAAAACAGGTTATTTGAATTATGCCAAGTTTGTAAATCCTAAATAACTATAAGACATAATTTTGAAAAGCCAAGCTAGAATGTATTGACACAAATCCAAGAACGCTTCGACTGGTGCCTAACACATGCGATCAAGGAAGCCATGCTCATCTTTCATAAATCAACAGAAGGTGGATGAGACAAGCGTGAAGTCTTCATTTATAAAGGTCGGCAGCTTAGAAAACAGACTAAACTGCGGAGCGGGGCTGAAGCAACATGTTATGGTCACTATGGCTCTTTCACTTGAGGCCAAAAACCCCAGAGATCCACGAAGTTGCCCATGACTGCACAGAGCATTTACTAGAATGTCTGCTCTTCAGTAAACCACCCCAGTGATAAGCAATTAGAAGTGACAAAGCCTTGGAAGTGCCCCATCTGTTTCCTCTCTTGGTGGCCTTGTTTTTTGGGAATGGCTTTGCAATCTCCCCTAAGCATGGTAGGTACCCCAATCTTTTCCCTAAAGAGGAGGATGCTGTTAGCCACTAACAATCTGGCTTGCCTTGGGAATGCATTATCTTTTGATTTTTGTGTTTACTGCACAAAGAGGCACTGTGTAATTATTCTTTCTGGTGACCTAGTCATTCAATAGATGCCCATTAACTAGAGATTATACATGACTGGATTTTCCCTTTTGAAGCTCCTACCTAGTGGCTAAATGGAAACTTAATGAGAAGGGGAAGTGGGAGAGTTGTGCTCCAAAACGAATAACAGCTCATTTGTGGACAGCAGTTTCTCTGAGATTCCTTCCCAAACCTAAAATTCTAAAACTGGGGCACTAAATTTAAACTATAAGGTTTGTCTCACAGCATTATTCAAAAAGGATACTACATATCTATTTGTTATCAATGTTTACAAGATCTTGTTTGCTGCCTTTAGGGGGAATAAGCCTACCTCTCAAGTTTTCCCTATTTTTCCTTTCTGCTCAAGTCCTAAAGTGCTTGAACACTTACAAAATCACCCAGTTCGGGTAAGGACAGTTGCCATCAAGGAGCACTGGCTGCCTCTTACCAGAGCTGCAGTATGATGACATGGGTAAGCCAAAGACTTTAATGTGAAAGGAAGGCGACAAGATTGAAGTTTAGTCACTCACTAGGGTGTGGGCAGGGCCTTGAGCAAATACCCACTATGCAGAGTTGTGGGGTGGAGACCACCCAGCTAGGGCATGCTGCTTAGTGATCATTCAAAAAAGTACTCCCTTCCCCTGCCCTGAAGATGCTTCTCACACTTTCCCAACTTCGGAGTCTTAGAGAAAAAGGCTCCAAGATGGCTGCCTAGAAGAAAACCATTTGCTTTCTCAATAAAATCTTAAAAGTGTTAAGGCCTGCAATGAGGAAGAGGGCCGGGAGGGAGGACTTTGTATGTGAAGGCCAATTATGAACTAGAGTGGAAGAAAGTGTCCTGGTGCCCCAAACAGGGCGAGGCAAAAAAACAAAACAACAACAACAACAACACACACACACACCCCTCATGGGAAGGAAACAAGAGTCAATTTATGAAGGTCTCTCCATGTGATTTCCCTTGACTGCTATCTTGGAAGGAGCTCAAGATTAACAAAGCCGGCAGCAGGCTTCGCAGAATGAGCGAAGGTTTGAGAAGATGTCAAAAGGAACACGAGATCATCTTCAAAGAGCACTCTGGTGAAACAGGAGATGTTCAGGGAAAAAGGGCACCAATGTGCTTAAGCAAAGCTGCACACGTGTGCACACGCTCACTT
Source organism: Aplodontia rufa (assembly GCA_004027875.1). Lineage (NCBI taxonomy): Eukaryota > Metazoa > Chordata > Mammalia > Rodentia > Aplodontiidae > Aplodontia > Aplodontia rufa. The sequence continues at coordinate 77,811 of PVKS010000712.1, read as the reverse complement.
ACACACTCAAGCCCATGTGTTCTCTCAGGTCACAGCACACTCCACTAACATACTAAGGGCTCTGCAATGCACTATCGTTTACAAATCAGGCTGTTAGTTCAATTTCACTTTCCCAAGTTTGCTGGACATGGACAACCCCTGTTTTTAGTGGTTCCTATTAATAACAGCACAACACACATTGGAAACACTGACCTAGAGCGACAGCGATAATCCCTTCCTCCCACTGCGCCCAATACCTCTGACAAAGGCAAGGCCCACTTTGATAGATACAGTGGAGCCCTCTCCTGTCACCTTTCTCAGCCTGCTGCACGGGGCTATGTGGGGATGGCAAGGATGGAAACTTCTCTTAAGGGAACTGTGTGTGTGTGTGTGTGTGTGCACGTGCGCGTGCGCAATCATATATATACACAGAAGAGATTATACACGTATATGTGTTGTGTATGTATACATATATATGCATATAAAATCACTTTGACTTTTATTCCTTAAAAGCATCAGACAAAAAGTCCACCGGTTCAATTAATAGTTAAGTAATAAAACTAATGAGCCTCCCAAGAGACAAGGGAGGTAGTTTCCCATATGCAAACTCTGGTGGAACTGCGAGATTACCTAATCTGACTGATGAAATTCTCCTTAGGTCTCCAACACATCTAAGAAAGGAAAAGTTTTTTGTTTGTTTGTACTAGGGATTGAACTCCGGGTATTTAACCACTGAACTGCATCCCCAGCTTTTTTTTATATTATTTTGAGACAGGGTCTTACAAAGTTGCTCAGGGCCTCACTAAGTTGCTGAGGCTGGTTTTGAACTTTCCATCCTCTTGCCTCAGTCTTCCGAGCTGCTGAGATTACAGGCATTAGCCACCATGCCTGTCCGGGGAAAGGAAAGTTCTTAGAAATACCCACCTTGCTTATTAACCATTCCTGTCCTGCAGAACATCATTTCATGCCCCCTAGGCCTACCAAGGAACATCACATGTCAACAGATAAAAATGCAGACCCTCCCATGCCGAAGCAGCTCCCAAGGAAGGCAGAGTCAGGAAGCAACAGCAGGCCAACCTGGCACTTTGGGATCAGACCGTTTTTTTTGTTGTGGAGGATGTCACAGCATTATTGGAGGTTAATAGCATGCTGGGACTCCACCTATGCCAGGAGCACCGACACAAAATCGTCTCCAGAATACTGACTGTCCCAGGGGAGGGGGCAAAATCAGCTCACCCAAGTGAAACCAGACTCCAGGGGCTGAGTTCGAAGGACACGCTCCACAGCACTGCTGCCTGGGCCTAGCCCTCCTTTCTCTCCGAGCCTCTTCACCTGGGCCTTGTGACAGTATGGGATGGTCCTCATGCACAGTCTGAGCATTCCAGGGCCAAGTAACCCAGGGAGAAAGTAGCTCTACATCTAAACTCTGGGGTAGGCCTCACTTGCCATTAAATTCTTAGAACAGTTCGTTATCAGAGGCCTGCGGGCTTGTGGGTGTGGATGAAGCCTGTCATGAAGCCACATGCAGCTGAACACAGAGTGGACAGAGCCAAGGCATATGTTAGGAGTCTTCATATTTGTTAGATGACTGTCAACAATGACGGCCATATTTAGATGTAAATTCCTGGCAAAGCTGCAGCAACAGCTCTTTTGTCCCATTTTCAAATCCCCCGCCCAAGCCCGGGTCTCACAAGAGAGCAGAGAGCTAATAAGTTCGCTCACTCTGGACCACACGGTGCTGTTCTCTCGGGTCCTGAGTGCAGCCATCTTGCTACCTCTCCGGATAAAATCTCATCTCGTGTCTCAACTACCAGGGTCTCTTTGCTGCACAGGGATGTCCAACAATATTTGTTTGTAGTATTTATAAGACCAGCCATTTATATTAAACATATGACCAACTATATGCCTTACCTGAAAGTTCCACAGAGGGACAGAAGTAACAATAATTACTATTTCATGACTGCCCTTGGTAGCCAGCACTGAAACTTTGAACTTTATGTGGATCACTCCAATCCTTACAATGACCCCACATGAGGGTACACATATCCTATTTTACAGATGAGGAGAACCGATGCTCAGAAATGCCATGCAGCTTCCCTGGAGCTAGGCATCAATAAGTGCCCAACACTGCTACAAACACAGTTACAAAGCATACACATATTATCTGCAGCCCTAAGAAGACTCCACTCAAGCATCACCAAGGAAAACACAGGCACAAGACAGTACTGCGCAGAAACAGCATTCTGAGCGTAAATTCAAGAAGCCTAAGTTTCCACATTAAGGACAACTGCTTTGGTTGGTTGCCAGATTGGTTCAATTAGTCAGGTCTCCATTACCCTTAGAATCAGGTTTAGAAATTTTACACTGCGGATCACAAATATATCTAATGAAAGAGAATAAAAAGAGTAATAAAATTTCTGGATTTTTAAAAACAGCTTTTGTCTTCTGTGGCACCAGGGCTTCAACCCAAGGGTACCCCACCACTGAGCCACATCCCAGCATTTTTTTTTTTTTTTTGAGAGCGGGACAGTAAGAGAGAAAGAGAGAATCAATTTTATTTAGTTTCTCATGTGGCTTTTGTTGCTCTGATATTTGATTGTGTATGTGGTGCTGGGGTTTGAACTCGCGTCCTCATTCATGCCAGGCAAGCGCCGTAACCACTGAGCCACTCCAGCTCCTAAAGTGCACTTCTTAAACTGAATTATTTTAAAACCAAACAAAACCAAAGGAACCTTACCCCAGTGCACATCACTGCAAGCAAACACATACACACACTGTCCCCTGGTAAGATGAATTGAGACATCAAAAAAAGACAGAAGTCGGCTAATGAATTCATCAGCTGGATAATCTGCTGTGGAATCCGAGCGACCACCTTGAATTCTTTCCTTCTCTGTGCACTCCGCTCTCTCACACGGCCCTGCCAATCAATGGAAGCGGTACATGGCTCTGACGCCTTCACCTCCATTTCCTCTTAGTTCGTGTTTAGGAACAACAAGCTATGAGCAATGATATATCTTTGCCAGTAGGTGCCACCAGCTGACACAGAATGCATTCCACATGGAAAATTCCCTACTTTGAGAGTTATATAAGAGGAACCTATTTCCTACTTTTAAAATGCTGCAAATTCTGCACTAAGTAAAAGGTTAAGAGTCACATAACTTAGTGAATGGGAGATGCAGGACTCAGGCCTGTCTGTTCTCCCCAGAAGTCAATGTACTTTCCACACAGAAAAACATGTCTTGGGTGTTTCCCAACTACTGATTGCGGCCCATGAATCAATTTTATGAGCTGCAACTAGCATTTCTGAACCATATGAAGTAGAACCCCAGGCATCTCCCACCCACAAGGGCAAGCACAGTGACAAAACCCCATGAAAAGGTTAACAAGAATGCAGTGAGCTCAAATTAAAAGGAGAGCAAAGGCTGTTACTGCAAAAGACAGCAATGTGCAAGTCAACCATTGAACAACAAAGAACTGTTTTAATCTCTAAAAAGCAAAATTTACAGAGGGTAAACACGTTTGTACATACTAAACAAAATTCTACAAGTACATCAAAGAAAAGGTTGGAAATATTATCAAGTTTTTATTTTTCAAACACCTCTGCATATTTGATGAAAAGTAGACCAAAAAAGATCAAGAGGGAGGGAGGGAGGAAAAAAGGAAGAGGGCTGGCAGGCAGGCAGGCTGACTAGCTAGGTCTCCACCTTTTCTTTCTGGAAGTGTCTTCGCAGTAGTCGCCCTCATCTGCGCTTCACTTTCCATGGCTCCACTACCCGTGGCCAACCATGGTCTGAAAAAAGTGGAAAATTTGAGGGAATGAGAGCACACATTCATGTGGCTTTTACTGAGTTTATCACTAGAGTCACTCTATTTACCATCAGCTACTGGGACGCATGTAGGTCCCATTATGAACACATGTATGTGTGTACCCATGCATGTACGGGGGAAGCACAGCACGCGTGCAGTGTGGTATGATCCCTGGTTTCAGGTACCCACTGGGGGTGCTGGCACATACTCACTCCCCACAGATAATGGGGACTACTAAACATTATTTTCAGTTTTTCACAGAACATTTTAAAAACTGATCCTAGGTCACAAAAAAAATCTCAAATAATTAGAAATCAAGATGAGATCTGCTATGTTTAAGCTAAGCAGAAAAATCTGTATCTCTTCAACCAACATACTTGCCATATACTTCAAAGACAAACACACAACAATGAGTGGCAAAAGCAAATCAAATACTCTTGTGTTGCTACTGTTAACTATATCTCGGCCTCCAGACTCTAAATCTTTCAACTTTTATCTTATCAACACATTGCTTGCAAATAAGCTGATGAGAAAGTTAGAAGCATTCAATTTTAAAAAGGAGATAAATTTGTTCAAGTAGCAGTCCTCTCTTTCACACTAGCCTGGCAACCATGAAGGAAGAAAGCCACATGCCCACACGTGTGTGCCCACATGTGCATACACGTTGACCCCTGACCATCACTAACCATAGCTTCACAGGAAACCTCTCCCACCTTCCAAACAAATGCTAAAACACAGAAACATACCAACTGTTTTCTTTCTATAATATAATAAAATATGAACTACTAATAAATCTTACACCCACTGGGAATTTGGCTGAAATTGCTGTTTCATGGATTTTTATAAAACATTTGCTTCTAAAACAACAAACTATAATTCTACTCAAATTTCTAACAGGTGTTTTGTTCTTACTGACACTTTCTGAGAAAAGGTACTAAACACATCTGGAAGGATGATTATAGGAGAAAAGGTCTATTAATATTTTTCTTCAAAGCTTTGTTAAAGTAGTAGGATCCTAGCAAAGCAATGAAACAGAACAGAAATTCCAGAAACAAATTTGTTTACACTTGTGAAATTGTGTATGATGAAGTTAGAAAATCAAGCTTAAGGGAAATGGATAAATCATTAAGGAGCTTTAAAAACCAGTCATGTCGGGCTGGTGCGGTGGCTCAGCGGTTTCGGTGCTTGCCTGGCATGAAAGCGGACCCGGGTTCAAACCCCAGCACCACATATACAACTAAGTGTCAGAGCAACTAAGGCCATGTGAAAAACTCAATAAAGTTATTTCTCTCTTTGAAAAAAAAAAAAAAAAACCAGTCATGTGCTACTTCAATGGATAAAAAAATCAAGTCTGGAAAAAGAAAATACTAAATACTAAAGACAAACCTAGAAGACTTTAAAATACAACAAATAGGAGAAAGGGTGTCTCAGAAGGACACCAAACAAAGAGACAGACTTAGGTATGACTAGACAAAAAACTTTTAACTTCAAATCAACAACTTTTAAAAATATACACTGGGGAAAATATCCCAACATATGATGAATAACTTACTTCAATCTTGAAAAACAGGAAACCAAAATTAACATCTTAATCAGGAAATAGAGTTAAGTATGGATATTTCAAAACAGAAATTCAAATGGTCAACAATAATGAACACATACAGTACCCAAAAAAGCAATTTTTCACCCATCAAATTGGCAACTTTTATTCATTCCAGGGGAAGTGAGCTCTCTAGTAGGGTTATAAACTGTTACTTCTCAGATACTATTTGCTAATCTGTAACTTTAAAGAGTGTTTTGTGGCACTGGACATAAATGTAACATAATAACTCATCCTAAGGAATTACAGAGCTACACAAAACTGCACCCACAGCAATTCGGAAAAAATAAATAATGCAATGTCCAACAATAGGGTATCCTTTAAAAGCAAGGTACAGGGAGCAGGGAGATTTTTAAGGTGGTGAAACACTCCATATTATACTATAAGGATGGACACCCAGCTGTCCAAGGAGAACCCCAATGTACACTATGGACTCTGTGAGAAGGTGAGTCAGTGTAGGTTCAAAGGTAACAAATCTCCTATTCTGGGGGGGGGGGCCTGTTGATAATGGGGGACATGTGAATGTGTGGGAGCAAAAGTGATAGCAGAGGTCTTTGTAACTTTCCATTTTACTGTGAACTAAAACTGCTCTCTAAAAGTCTATTAAAAATAAATAAAAATATGGTACTCATAGGAGAAAACTTTACTTTGGGGCTTTCTGAAATTGGGTTTTCCGCCCATTTTCTGAAGTATCTAACAGTAAAAGCAGTACTCTCATGTGTAATCAGGAGTAAAGAACACTACCAGTCCCAGACACTTCCCTCGTACTGTCTCCCAGCCATTAATCCCTAAAGGTGATCACTGTTTTTAAAGCTTACGATTTATTGTGCATGTTTTTTAACTGCATTAAGTAAAATTAACATGAAACCTACCCACCTAAACAGAATTGTAAAGTGTACAATACGGTATGGTCATCTGTGGGCACAACATTATATAACAAATCTCTACTGATCAGCCAATATAAAATTGAAATTTTATAAGTGCTCATTAGTAACCTTGCTTTGCCCCTCTTCTTAGCTCTTCACAACCACCATTCTGTTCTTGGTTTCTGAGTCTGACTACTTTTGACAACTGCTCACAGAAGTGAAATCATTCAGTATTTTTTATTCTGTGACTGACTTAATTCACCAAGTTTACTGCCCTCAAGGATCATCTAGGCTGTGCCACACTGCAGCATTTCCTTCTTTTTAAAGGCTGAATAATATTCCATTGAATGAATATATCAATTTTTATAATCCATTTATCTGTCGCTGAATATTTGTTTCCACACTTGGCTATTATGGATAACGCTGCAATGAATATGAGTGCTGATATCCCTTCAAAGTCCTGCTTTCAATTTTTACTTTTTTTTGGGGGGGGTGTACTCAGAAATGTTGAATCTACTTCTGACTCCACGTCTATTTTTCGATTTTTAAAGGAACTTCCAAACATTCTTTCACAGTTGCTTCACCATTCTGCATTCCCACCAACAGTGTCTGAGAGCCTCAGTTTCTCCACAACTGGCCAACACATCTTGCCTTTTATAATTAGTAATGTCATCTTTTTGTCTGTTTTTGAACTTTATACAAATGGAAAACATTTGTATAAAACTCATCTGAGTTTGGCTTCTTTTAACACGTCTTTAACGTGTCTTGCTGAGATATTTAAACAGAGCTGCAGTCTTTTCCTTCACTGCTATATGCTATTTCAAAAAGTATTTTTTGCACGCAGCAGCGTTTGATGGTGGAATGCCTGCCTAGCATGCATGATGCCCTGGATTCAATCCCCAGAATCATACACACAAAAGTTACTCATTCTACTGCTGATGAACATTTGAGTTGCTTCCACTTGGGGCATTTAAAAATAATGATCGGGGCTGGAGCGGTGGCTTGGCAGTTGTGGCGCTTGCCTGGCATGCACAAGTGTGCAGGTTCAAACCCCAGCACCAAGTACACAACAACGTGTTGGAGCAATGAAGGTCACATGAAAAAACTAAATAAAAATTGCTTCTGTCTTTCTCTCCCTCTCTCTCATTGTCCCTCTTTCTAAAAAAAATAAAATAATTATGCCAAATCTTTTTGAATACAACCATGCAATTCTGTTAGTCTATTTAGGAGTGAAATTGCAAAGGTCGACTAAGAACTTATACTGACACTCTTCCAAAGTAATTCTATTCTATAATCACTCCCTCCAGCATGTATGTGAGTTTCAGGTTATGCTCAACAGGTATGAATTTGAGTTTGTTTTTGGTTTGTCATAATGGTAACTTTCTGATTAGGTGTACAGTAGTATCTTTCTGTGGTTTAAATCTGCACATTCCTAAAAACTAATGATGTTGAATGCCTGTTGAAAAAATTACCAGTCATTTTGGATACCAAAGCTTTTAACCGATAATTTTTTTCACTTTTTTAATTTATTAGTCAATTTTTAGACTTAAAAAAACTGACTCTGAGAAATTCTTTATTCTAGAATGGAGTCCACTGCCCACCCCACTCCACCCTGCTGTATCAGAGATTGAACCCAGGGTCACCTAACCACTGGATCATCACATCTCCAGCCCTTTTTATTTTTTATTTTGAGATAGGGTCTCACTGAGTTGCTTAGGGTCTCCCTAACTTGTTAAGGCTGGTCTTAAACTTGGGATCCTCCTGTTTCCGCCTCCTGAGTCATAGAGCTCTTTTTCAAATGTATTTATTACAAAGGACTTCTCCCAACTGGTGGCTTAACTTTTCATTCTCTTAATGCTGACTTCTGATAACGGGAAGTGCCTGCTTTTAATAAGGTTAATAAATCAACTGCTTCCTTCTTGTGTTTTCAGTGTCTTGCTCAAGAAATCTTTCTTCTCCTAAAGACACAAAGATATTCTCCAAAATAGACTAGCTGTCTGATTTTACCTTATACCTTTATATCTAAAATCCATCTATACTAATTTTTATATAAAGTAGGAGACAGGATTCATATTTCAAAATTTTAAGTCTGTGTTTTTCAAATTGGGAGGTTACAATCCACTTTGGTTTACAATGTCAATTTAAAAAATTTACCAGCATTTTGCAAAAAACTGAAAAAGAACAGAACACAGAATTTGCTCTATTTGATCAACTCTAAAATGAAATTTTTTTTCACGTTTTAATGTTTCTGAAACAGATGGTTCTTACAAAGAAAAATGGCAGTGCTTTTCCTGAATGGATACACACATGACATGTAAACATACAAATAAATTACACACACACAAATGAGTCACATGCTCGTGTCACTCTGTGTCTTTCTCTGAAAACCCCTGGTTAAAGTATTAGAATACAATGAACCCCCAAATGCAATTTCAGTCGCAAGATTACTGTCACGCTTTTCTAGTATTTACAATTCCTGTTTCTAACAAAAAGAGTTGGCCCCTGTTTAATTTTCTGGGGGTTCAGAGGGGCTGGGTTTTATTCGTGTAGAATTTACGTTCACGTGGCCTGGCCTCTGCCAGCAGCACCACTGATTTTCCAGTCACAAGCAATTCCCTTTTCTGATCAAGAAAGCATGTTTTTAAAATATGTGGAAAAAGCACACGAAAAAAATGGCACCAACGAACCCTCGTCCCTTGTACCCACGTGGGTCTGCAGTCCCCAGGGCAGAGTAAGGCTGTGCAGACGCTGCTGTGCTGCGTGCGGGATGGTGACCAGAGCAAAGGCCTGGGCAGTCAGTGCAGTGCGACGCCGTGGTTGTTATTAACGCTTAGCATTTCCATCTGAGGTGGAATATGTTTGTGGCTGCAGGCAGAGGGCCAGCTCGATGCAAAAAACTATGAAAGCTGTACTCAGTTACGCAGCATTAGAGAAAAACTTCTAGAAGAACAATGAGAGCGAAAAGGAAGGTCTAGGCCTTATTTAAGTGGGGGAAGCAAGTCGTAAGACCCCATCTCCACAGCTGAGATTGAGAGGAACGGTGTTACAGTGCCCACAACACTGGTTTTTTAATTTATCTTATTTCTTTTTGTTTACATACCTTATCCAAATTTTCCTTACAATAGAATATCTCTTTTTAATAGCAAGGAAAAGTGACTTTTCACATTAGGCTTTGTTTTTGGTACAACAGGATTGTACGTGGTGGTGGGAGCTGTTACACATCCGTACATGCGTGCAATATAACAATGTAATCTGGCCAATACCAGTCCCCAGTACTTCTCCTATCCTCCCCCAGTCCCTTCCTCAAATTAAACCTTAAGAAAAGCAAACGATTCACACCAAAACCCCACAGACACACTCCAGCCTAGGGAAACAAACTAGTTGCAGAAAGTTCCATGTGGAACGCAATATCTACCTGTCACTTGATGTCTCCATGCCTCTGTCCTCCTCCATAAAACTAAAGTGAAAAGGGGCCTCCCTGGCAGGCTGTGGGGCAGCACCAGGGCTCCTTCAGTCAAACTGAGCATCCTCGGGACAGAGATGCCAACCGCTGCTTGTCTGCAGTCCTGCACTTGGGGAAACTTGGCAGACCACTCCAGTGCACAAGTACAGTATCTGCTGATGGTGAGTTTCAGCTGGTTATGACTCTCCTATTAAGCATAGTGACATAGCCAGTCATTTTGTTTTTCTTTATTCCTGCCCTGGATTTTCTAGATTATTTAGAATGAGCAAAGATTCAAACATGGGGGATGAAAAACATGCTACACCATTTCTGGTCCTCAAAAACGTTAAGGAACAAGATAAGCCGTGACCCTGACCCTTCTCTCCCTCAAAGTATTGGGTTACCTAGATAAAGGGAAATCTCATTAATTATTTGGATGTTTAAAAGGATCTGAAAGAAGGGCAGAGAGGAGTCTGATAGGGTCCCTGAGAAAGAAGATGCGGGCAGAGCACACAGCCAGCCTGCTTCCCAGGGCTCCCCACTCTAAGGGTGGCTGTAGTAGTAAAACCTTCAAGCACAGATAAGCCCTGGGATGATGACGATGTGTCATCGCAGGTTCATCAAGGCTGTGCATACGTGGGGACAGCAGACATCTGGGAATCCTTAGTACTTTCTGTCAAATTGCTGTGAGTGTAAAACTGTTCTAAGAAATAAAATTTATTAATTTTTGATTTTTTTTAAAGGAAGGTGAGGAATCTTTTGAAGACTATACAATTCAGGAAAAAAGAAATAGTGAGGAGGGAATTTTAGGATCCTGCAAGAAAAACCCATTCTTAAGAACATTCAAAGAATGCAAAAGTCCTTTCTCCCACCATCTCCTGCGCAGTTTGGGGGCTGCGTGAGGATGGTGTCATCCAGTGAAGAAACTATACTTTAACAGAGGATTCTTCTGAACAGGGAATCTTGTAAACTTAAACTACCTCCCAAAAGAGGTCATGATGTAAGAACTCTTCATCGATTCAAAAGAGAGAGAAATATACTAATGAAACCTCGTGAATGAAAAGTGAAAAAAAGAAAATAACAGTAGAAGAAAACTAAAACAAAACTCCAAATAAGCCCCTCTTATCTGGAACCCTTAATGAGCGATCTGGTAATCTTTCTCTAGATTTGCCGAAGTACCATTCTAGTTGTACACAATGTACCTTGGAGTGTTACAGAATACGACTCTTATGGAGCCTGATTAAAAAGAATCATTTCCAACAGAGTTAACTATGCTCAAACAAACTTTGCTATTTTTTTTTTTTAAAGAGAGAGGGACAGTGAGAGAGACAGAGAAAGAGAGAAACAACTTTATTTAGTTTTTCACATGGCCTTCGTTACTCCAACACATAGTTGTGTACGTGGTGCTGGGGTTTGAACCCGGGTCCTCGTGCTTGCCAGGCAAGCACCGAAACCGCTGAGCCACCGCTCCAGCGCCTTTGCTATTATTTTTTAAAACACCTTAAATCAGAAATTCAAAAAACAGGAATGTCCAAAAAAAGAAATGAAAATGATTAGCTCAGAAAATAAAAGCAAAATTATAACAGATTATACCACAATGCTCCAAAACTTATAAATCAAAGAAAAAGTATAATAAGAGACGCTGAAACAAAGCAAGAAAATTCAAGAGGCTGAAAAATGAGAGAGAGAAAGCAACTGGAAAGGAAGACGAAGGAGATCCAACCTATATACCTAAGTGGAGTTTCTAAAGAAGAAAACACAAAATAAAACAGCAGACCAAAACAACATTTAAAACTACAGTTCAAGCAGCCGCCTAGAGCTGAGTCAGTAAAGAATATCGGGAATGACAGCTTAAAGGGTACAGCATTTCTTTTGGGGGTGATGAAAATGTTCTACATTCATTATAGTGATGGTTAGACAATTCTCAATATACTAAAAATCACTGAACTGTAAAGTTTAGATGAGTAAATAGTATGATATGCAAGTCATCTTATAATAAAGCTACAATTCAAAACCCTTCCAGAAATAAAAAGAAACCTGACTTGTATATTCGCAGGGTCTTCAGGTATTGTAGAAAATTGAATCATAGCTATAAACTCCAAGATATGCCCCATGAAAATCACAAGACTTAAAAGATGAATATTTCTCAGTCCCCAGAACAAAAATATTATTTTTTCATTTTTGCTTTTTAAAGAACAAATTACAGGGGCTGGAACAGTGGCTCAGCAGTTATGGCACTTGCCTGGCATGCACAAGTACACAGGTTCAAACCCCAGTACCCACGTACACAACTATGTGTCAGAGCAACAAAAGCCACGTGAAAAACTGAATAAAAATTGATTCTCTCTCTCTCTGTCCTTCTCTCTTAAAAGAAAGAAAGAAAGAAAGAAAGAAATTACAAAAGAAAGAATATTAGACTGCCATCAAATTCTCCTAAACAATATACCAAGCACGGCATTATGTAAAACGGCATCCTCCAAACATTATAAAACAAAGCGCAAACCAATGAATGGTATTCTTAAGTAATCAAGAGGTAATTTGGAAAACTTTATCAAACAGATTTTTTTTTAAGAGAAAAGGAGAAAGAAAGAAAGAGAGAGAGAGAGAGACAGACACAGAGAGAATCAATTTTTATTGAGTTTTTCACATGGCTTTCAATTCTCTGACACTCAGTTGCGTAGGTGGGTGCTGGAGTTTGAACCCATGTACTTGCACACACCAGGCAAGCACCATAACCACTGAAGCCCCTTGCAAAGAGATTAATTGCGAATACTTCAAATAATTAATTGTGGATCTAAGGATAAATCAAAGAAAGACACAAGGGTATACAAAGAATATGTCAAATTCTGACAAAGCAGAAATAACACAACTTAAAAAATGTTAGGAGAGGGGCTGGAGCAGTGGCTCTGTGGTAGAGCACTTTCCTGGCATGTGCAAGGACCCAGGTTCAAACCTCAGCACCATACACACACAAGTGTCAGAAAAACAAAAACCAGATAAAAAAAGATTCGTTCTCTCTCTCTTTAAAAAAAAAAAGGAAGGAAAGGGATATGGAAGAGGTAAAAGGAATACGCTCTGTTACGTAAGCAACAGGTAGCAGTTAAGGGATATCCATTGATGCGGGGTTTCGCAATGAGGCCGGAGTCTCTGCTCCAGCTGGCAAATGGAGTCTGGGCTGACTGCAAATTCTGCGGCCAAAGTAGCCGAATTCTAGTGTGTGCAGCATTTCCCAGTTAAAACTGGGGATTTGGGCTGGCTGCAGGCATCTGCAGCTGAAATGGTGTTAGCAGCTCCCCAGCTAAGAGCTGGGTTTCTCCCCGCTACTGTTGAGCGGTGCATTGCAGCTCTTGGTGTGGAAGTGCACCCCAGGAATTCGACAATAATCTTCTTCCGGGTTCTTGTTTAGCAAATTTGAAGAATAAAATCAATGGAAGGGAAGAGTAAAAGGAGTAGGATTTATTTAAGGAAGAAGAGCAAAATCTCCACAAGGTGGAAGGCTACCTGGAAACAGGACATCATCTGCTATAGATTAGGCTGGAGTTTATATTGGTTTGGATATGAGCCTTGATTAAGATGCATGTAATGATCAAAACTGTCAAGAGACTTCCTATAGAATGAGAGAGAATCATGGCATGGCCTGTGATTCTTCTGATAGGGGTCTCATATCCAGAATCTACAAAATCCTCAAAAATCTCAACCTCTAAAACACTAACAACCCAATCAATAAATGGACCAAAGAGCTAAATAGAAACTTAACAGTGGACATGGAACAAGCCAATGAATGCATGAGAAAGTGCCCTACATCACTAGTAGTCAGAGAAATGCAAATCAAAACTACATTAAGGTTTCACCTCACTCCAGTTAGATTGGCAAAAATGAAGAACATAAACAATAACAGATGCTGGAGGGGTTGCAGAGAGATAGGCATACTAGCACACTGTTGGTGGAACTGCAGACTAATACAGCTGCTCTGGAAAGCAGTGTGGAGAATCCTCAAAAAATTAGAGATGAACCCTCCATATGATCCAGCTATCCCTCTCCTGGGTATTTTTCCAGGGGAGTTAGAATCAGCACATTACAATGACACAGCAAAATCCATATTCAAAGCAGCTCAAATCACAATAGCTAAACTATGGAACCAACCCAGATGCCCCTCACTGGATGAACAGATCCAAAAACTGTGATATGCATACACATACACACACACACACACACCATGGAGTTCTACTCAGCAATTAGAAACAATGATTTTTCAGCCTTTGAAGGTAAATGGATGGTGATGGAAGAAATCATGTTGACTGAAGTTAGCCTAACCCAGAGAGTCAAGGGTCAAATGTCTTCACTCATCTGTGGAGGTTAGACCCTGGCCTATGTGAAAGGTGGTCAACTCTTATTATTAGACCCAGCAAAGGCGTAGTAACTAACACATAACCTAGGGCATTCATAGAGCTGTATTGAGAAGGAGGTGGGGAGGGGCAAGGGTAAGGGGTAAGGGGGGGAGAATAAGGTGGGATCTAGGGGATAAATCTAATTTAAGAACATATACATATTATATTGTTTCACTGGATGCAATTTTGATTGTACAATTGAGGCAGAAAAAGTTAGGCAGTTCAGTGTAGGCAGAACAATGCGGGTGATAAGGAGAAAATTAACTGATGGTCATCTTTCCTGAGAAGGCAAAGACATCCCCCAATGCTAATGAGGGTCTGACAAGATGAGACTAGATGCAGACACTCTGCTGCTAAGGAAGGAACCACATTCTTTCTATTTATTGGTGCCTGAGGCATGGATCAAAGACTGAACCAGAATTCCCCACACCTGTGTCCTAGGTACAGTGGCCTGGAAGCAGTGACCAATCCAGGAGAGGACGTCATACAAAAGGGGCAAACCTCACTGCCTCATGGGCTCTGTCGCCTTCCCCAACTCTGGGGGAAGTCTGCTCTTTTCCCTAAGCTTTACTTTCTATAATAAAATTCATCTACACTAGGCTTGCCTTGGTGTCCCTCAGTTTCATTCTTCGACTCTGAGAAGACACAAACCCGACATCCACATCACAATAACTAAATTTTTTAATTAAAAAAAAATGCATGTAAAGCAGGCATTGAGAAAAGTACCAACACTGTTGGTTACATTCTATGTAAAACAGACACTGAAACTGAGCACCAAAACGATTGGTTAAAATCTGCGCGAAACAGGTAGCAAATCTTTCCTAGTTCCCATCTGTGTCCATCCCCACTTCTTAGTTTGCCCCCTCTGGGGCAAAGGACATGCTCCCTCAGGTGAGTCTCAAGGCCTTTTGCATTTGAAGGCCCTGAGCATGCACATTAATGACTCTCTACCAGCTAGCTTCTGGGTGTGGTTGAATGCAGCCCACTGTCCAGACTACCTAGCCATTTTACTGTCTCTCCTAATCTATCTCACCATTAAATACTGATTAACTTGCTAAAGTTAAAAACAAGGAACTACCTAGGCAAGCTGGCCAAAATAAAAGGATTTCAAGTTCTAGGCCTGCCTGGCTTTAGGAAGATAACTGTCTCAAAAATAAAACATAAAAAAGGCTAGGGATGTGGCTCAATGGCAGAGTGCCCTGGGTTCAATCCCCAGTATTGGTGGTGGCGGCGGCGGCAGAGAGGGTGGGGGTGGGGGATGCAGAGAAAGAAAGTAATGGAGAAAAGGGGAAAAGGGAACTAGAAATATTTAAATGTTATAAGTAACAGGAACAAAACTACAAACCTTTTTAACCTTAAAAAAGAAATTTCAAAACTAAAAGAGCAAAGAAAATATACCATGAAAAGAAAAAATATAGAGACATGAACTGAAAATGTACACTATTCTCAGTAAAGAGAACTCAGACAAAAAAAGATTTAGAATAAACACTGAAGGGAAAAGAGGGTGAAAATGTGGGTACGGGAGCAGAAAGGAAGGAAGCAGACCTCAATAGATGGAGGAGATTTATTGAAACAGTTGCAGGGACACACCTTCCATGCAGAAAATGGCCCTCTGGCTTTCGAACTGGTGGTCTTTTAAGGACTGAATTGGGGGTGGTCACCGCGGGAATCTTCTGGTCAGATTGTTGATTTTAGCAGAGTGCTGATCCTCTGGGACACTAGGAGAACTAGGTTCCAGTAAGGGCCAAAGAGGTATAAATTCCAGGTCTGTATCCTTCAGGTCTGTAGCCTTTGGGCACATAAATGAGCTGCATGTATGAATGGCCTCTGGTAATTTTCCATATCCAACAAACATAATTGATAGGGTAGGCACATGTTAGAAGCAAACACATACACATAGTATGTAATAAAGAGACAGTTTAGGAGAGATAGTAAAATGACTAGGCTGTCAGGACCATAGGCCCCATTCAACCACACCTAGAAGCTAGTAGGTGAAGAGCCATTAAAGGGCATGCTCAGGGCCTTCAAATGCAAATGAGGCTCACCTGCGAGAGGAAGGCCTTAGTCCCAGGGGTGGGAACTGAGAAGTGGCGTGGGCGCGCACAGCAGCTAGGAAGGAGCTGCTGCCTGTTCTGCACAGACTTCAACCGACGATTTTGGTGCTTAGTTTCAATGTCTGTTTTACGCAGAGTTTAGCCAATGACGTTTGTGCATTTCATGAATCTTAATCAAGGCTCATACCAAAACCAATATAATCCCTGGCGTAACTTGTATCAGAGGGTGTCCTCCTTCCAGGTACCCCTCCGCTCTGCAGAGACTCTGCTCTCCTTCCTTAAATAAATCCTACTCCTTTTACTCTTCCCTTCCATGGTTGTCCTTGGATTTTATTCAGATTCGCTAGACAAGAACCCTAAAGAAGATTGGCACCGAATTCCCGGGGTGCACTTCCACACCAAGAGCTGCAACGCACCGCTCAACAGTAGCGGGGAGAAACCCAGCTCTTAGCTGGGGAGCTGCTAACACTATTTCAGCTGCAGAGATCTGCACCCAACGCAAATTCCCAGTTTTAACTGGGAAATGCTGCACACAAAGGAAAAGGACTATTTTGGCTACAGAGATCTGCAGTCAGCACAGCCTCCATTCACCAGCAGGGGCAGAGAATCCGGCCTCATCTCAAACCCAATATCAATAGCAACTGTGCTTTTCAAGCACACACACAAAACTTATGCGAATTGATGGTACTGGCCACAAAGACACAGCCCCATAAAAGAGAAAAGATTACAAAATAGTTTCTGATCAAAAGATACTAGAGCTAGAAATAATTCCTAAAAAAAGAAGAAAATTTTCAAAATCAATGCAACCCAACAATTTATGGTGCTTGTGGCCTATTTGAAAGATTGAGAGAATTACCCAGTGAAACCACAATGGTCTGACGCATTTTTGTGGATTAGTTCTTTGACACAATTCTCTATTCTTCATAATTTGTTGTTGGAAAATAAAACTAAGATGATATTTCTCCCTAACTTGTAAGTTTAACACCCTTACAATCACACAAAGAGCTTCTTCATGGAGCAAGACAAGCTGATACTCACGTTTATACAGAGAACAAACAAACTTGTAAAGAATGCTCGTTTTTAAAAAAATAAACAGAAAGGACACCCTCCCCAGGAGGACCCCCATGAACAGAGGTGGCCTGCAGCTGATCCTGGGCTGGCAGGTGCCCAGGATACCCCCAGGACCCCCGCCCACAGTTGCCCAGCCTCACCACATACCTGCAAGGTCCAGATAGATCAGGCCCCATGGCCCCTGACCTCATCTCCCCGTGGCCAATTATCTCAGGCCTCATCACAGCATGCAGGCAAGCCCCTTTCTGGCTGGCCCTGTGTCCCCAAGACCCCAGGACACAGTGATGTGCCCCTGCAACAGAGCTTCAAAAATCCAGTGGGCTGCCCCAGGACCCCCAACAAGTTACAGATCCACATCCTGGAGCCTAGATCAAAAGGTGCAGCAAAATAAGGCTCCAGGAAGAAGGTGGCGATCAGAGGGATGGTATCTGACAGGACAATTTGACCTGCAAGGAGGAAGCACCTGGAGACCTGCTTTGCTTCACCACAGGGAACTTCAATTCAAAGATCTAGAAGAAGCTCTTCAAAAATGAGGAATCAAACTAGAAAAGATTCACCTCAAAACCCACAACTCTCCTACCAAGGAGCCCAAATACAGGACGAAGCAGGATGAAAACCTAGAATAAATTATCAATGATCTGATTGCTAAAGGAACAATGAACTAAAAGACGATCTACTGAAGGGACTAAAGTGAAAAACCTCAAGATATGAAAAACTATTATCAAAGAAATAGACATACTGAAAAAGGAAGTAACAACTAAAATCTTCAATCAATCACATCAGAGGAACAATGGAAGAATAAACTAACTTTTATAGAAAACAGAGCCTCAGTTCTTGAAGAAAGAACTTCTGACAATGAGGACAGGCTGAGGAAGAAAGAACTTCTGACAATGAGGACAGGCTGAGTAAGCTTGAACATGCGGATGACAGAAATGAGGGGAAAAACCACACACATAAACCTTGAGCAAAATGTTCAAAATGTCTGCAATAGAATCAGAAGGAACAATCCAAGAATAATTGGAACACAAGAAGAAATCGAAACACAAACGAATAGCATAAAGAAAATTCTCAGCAAAATAGTTAAAGAGGGGCTGGAGCAGTGGCTCAGCAGTTATAGTGCTTGCCGGACATGTGCCCACGTACGCAATTAAGCATCAGAGCAACAAAAGCCATGTGAAAAACTCAATTAAAACTGATTCGTTCTCCCTCTCTCTCTCTCTCTCCTCTTCTCTAGAAAATAAAATAATTAAAGAAAAATGGCCCCATATTAAAACAGTCAAATATGCACATCCAGAAAGCATATAGGACACCCCATGGGCCCAATCAAAAGAGAAGCTCACCGAGACACAACATATTAAAAATATACAACAGGGAAATCAAGGAAAGAATATTAAAAGCTGCAAAAGAGAAACGCCAAATCACATTCAGAAACAAGCTAGTAAGTATCACCTCTGACTTTTCAACTCAAATTCTAGAAGCAAAAAGTTCCTGGAAGAAGATATTTCAATCTCTGAATAACTACAACCAGCAGTCAAAAATATTCTACCCAGCAAAACTAAGAATCAAATTTGAAGGGGAAATAAGAACATTTCACAATAAGAGCAAATCTGCAGCATTCATGAAAAGAAAATCAGCATTACAAAGAATTCTCAAAGATAAACTCCACATAGAAGAACAAGTAAACAATTCTCAAAACCCACACACACCATTCCTATAAGGAAGAGCTAACATCTCTCCTTATTAAACTATTCCAAAAAATTCTCCCAAACACCTTTTATTAGGCAACCATAACCCTGATACAAAAACCCAACAAAGGTACATCAAAAAAAGAAAACTATGCTCATCATCCCTGATGAACACAGATTCAAAAATGTTTTAATAAAGTTTTAGCAAACCATATTCAAAAACCCATTAAGAAGATAATTCATCATGATCAAGTGGCCCTCATTCCAGGAAAGCAGGGCTGGTTCAATATATGCAAATCAATAAATGTGATTCATCACATAAAAAGAATTAATCACTTAAACAGAATTAATGACAAAAACCAAATGACTATCTCAATTGAAGCAAAAAAGGTCTTCAATAAAATTCAGGACCCATGTATGATCAGAAATCTGCACAAGATAGGGATCAAAAGAATGTATCTTACTATGTAAAGGCCATATCCGACAAACCCACCAGGAGTATCGTACTGAATGGAGAAAAGCTGAAATCATTTCAGGAACAAACACAGGAACAAGACAAGGCTGCCCACTCTCACCGCTTTTATTCAATATGGTGCTTGAGACCCTAGCCAGGGCAATCAGGCAAGAGAAGGGATAATAATAAGGCAAAGGAATAATAATAGGAAGAGAAGAAGTCAAACTATCCCTTTTGGCTGATGACATGATCCTATATCTGGAAGATCCATAAAACTGCTTGAGCTTATATGATTTAGCAAAGTGGCAGGCTACAAGATCAACCCACATAAATCAATAGCTTTCCTATATACTAACAATAATAGGGCAGAAGAAGAAATCAGGAAATTGGTCCCATTCACAATATCTTCAAAAAAATTAAATACTTGGGAATTAATCTATCAAGGGAAGTAAAAGACCTCTACAATGAAAATTATCAAATACTGAAGAAATCAAAGAAGACCTGAGAAGATGTAAAGACATTCCATGCTCTTGGTTAGGCAGAATTAATATAATTAAAATGGCTATTCTGCCAAAAGTGTTATACAGATTCAATGCAATCCCCAGCAAGGTACCAATGTCATTCTTTACAGACATAGAAAAAGCAATTCTCAAATTCATTTGAATAACAAAAATTTCAGAATAGCCAAAACATTACTAAGCAAGAAAGATGAAACAGGTGGTTTCACAATACCAGATCTAAAATTATACTATATAGAGCTGTAGTAACAAAAACAGCATGGTATTGGTGTCAAAATAGGCATGGAATAGGACAGAAGACTCTCAGACAAACCCACAAATCTTTAGACATCGGATCTTTGACAAAGGGAGCCAAAATATAACATGTAAGGGACGGCCTCTTCAACAAACGGAGCTGGGCAAACTGCACAGCCACTTGCAGAAAGCTGAGATTAGACCCTTATCTCTAAGCTTGCACAAAAATCAAACTGAAATGGATCAAGGAACTAGGAATTAAACCATCTACCTTACAACTGCTAGAAGAAAAATTAAGAGCAACACTCCATCATATGGGAGTAGGCAATGACTTCCTTAACAAGACTCCCAAAGCAAAAGAATTAAAGTCAAGAATCAATGAGTCGGGGGCTGGAGCGGTGGCTCAGTGGCATGCTAGGCAAGTGCCAATACGTGGGTTCAAACCCCAGCACCCACATACACAACTAAGTGTCAGAGTAACAAAAGCCATGTGAAGAATTCAATAAAAATTGATTCTCTCTCTCTCTCTCTCTCTCTCCCCTTCTCTCTTAAAAAAAAAAAATCAATGAGTGGGATGCCATTAAACTAAAACACTTTTGCTCAGCCAAGGAATTGGTCAAAACTATAGAGAGAAAACTATAGAGTGGGAGAAAATCATGTTCAGTGATTCCTCTGACAGGTGACTAGTATCCGAAATTTACAAAGAAACTCAAAAAACTTAATATCAAAAACACAAACAATCCAATCAATAAATGGGCCAGAGAGCTAAACAGAAACTTCTCAACAGAGGAAACTGAGCAAGGCAATGAATACAAGAGAAAGTGTTCTAAATCACTGGCAATCAGAGAAATGCAAATCAAAATTACATTAAGATTTCACCTCACTCCAGTTAGACTGGCAAAGATGAAGCATATAAACAATAACAGATGCTGGAGAGATTAGAGAGAGGTAGGAACACTAGCACATTGTTGGTGGGACTACAGACTGGTACAGCCGCTTTAAAAAGCAATGTGGAGAATCCTCAAAAAATTAGGGATGATTGAGCTGTCCCTCTTCTGGGTATTTTCCCAGAAGAGCTAGAATCAGCACATTACAGTGACACAGCAAAATCCATGTTCATAGCAGCTCAATTTACAATAGCTAAATTATGGAATCAACCCAGATGCCCCTTACTGAATGAATGGATTCAAAATGTTGTATAAACAATGGAGTTCTACTCAGCAATTAGAAACAATAATACAGCCTTTGAAGGTAAATGGATGGACAATAGTGGACGAAATTATGCTGAGTGAAATTGGCCAAACCCAAAGACTCAACAGTCAAATGTTTTCCCTTATTTTGAGGCTAGTGCAAAACCCAGGCTTAGGTGAAAGGTCAAGCTCATGTACTAGACTCACCAAAATCAAAGCCACACATAATTTAGGGGAACCACAGATATGTAAGGTAGGGGAGGAAAGAAGTGGGAGAGAGGGACAATAGGGGAAATCAACAATGTAGCTTACTCTTCATTCCCCCAAGAAGCCAAATACTTATGCTATCATTTAACTGGAAAAATGCACATTTACATCTGTTATGTGGGCAATGCAGAAGAGTCAAGAGACAGGTGTGGGTGATGTGGGGGTGATTCTGGATTAGGAACAGGGGCATATCATTTTGTTACCACATATGCATTTACAATTGTACAACACAACTACTCAATAAAATTAAATATAAATAAACAGAAAAAGAAAAAGCCACAGGGGAGGAATTAATCCTACCAGATATTAAAATACAGGATAAAGCCCTCTAATCAAAAGTGAAGTATTTTATGGCATATGAACAATTACTTCAGTGCAGGGGTCAGCAAGCTTTCCCTGCAAAGGCTGGGTAGTAAATACTTGAACCTCTGCAGGCCACAGTCTGTCACAGCTCCTTCGCTGCAGCATGGAGGCAGCCACGGAGGCTACGCAAGTGAATGAGTGCGGCTGGGCTCCAAGCCAACTTTACACAAGAGGGGTGGACTTGGCCTGTGGGTTGTACTTTGCCAAATTCTAGTCTAATGGAATAGAAAGCCCAGAAATCAGCCCAAATACATATAAGAATGTAGCTACAATAAAAGTGGCATCTCAAATGACTGGAGTGTTTAAGTAGTGCTGAAACAACTGGTCAGCGATTTGGAAAAAGATAAAATTACATCCATACTTCACAGAATGTACGTGAACAAATGCCGACAGATCAGAAATGTAAATTGAAAGAGTGAAACGCTAAATATTTTGGAAGAAAACATGATGAATACCTTGACACCTAGGTATAGGGCTGGGGATGTAATTAAAGCTGCAGAGCACTTGTCTAGCATGTGCAGGACTGCAAAACAAAACAAACCTGGGTGCAGGGAAGGGCCACTCAACCATATCTCAAAATCCAGATGCAAAAACAGAACAGAGGAAACTAGAAAGTTTTTAATTTGCAAGTGTTTAAAAAATGAAGACAGGGGCTAGAGCAGTGGCTTGTCGGTTGTGGTCCTTGCCTGGCATGCACAGGTACATGGTTTCGAACCCCCAGTACCATGTACTCGGTGAACTGTCAGAGCAACGAAAGCCACATGAAAAACTAAATAAAGTTGATTCTCTTTCTCTCTTACTGTCCCTTTTTCTTTAAAAAAAAAAAAAAAATGGGGGGGGAAGGAAAATGAGACACTGGGAAAAAAAAGTTTGCAACATATGTCACAGACAAAAAGACTAATAACCCTAAAAATGTATTTTAAACTGGCACAGGGAATGGGGGTAAAGAATATCAAAATTCTAATAGACAAATGGGGGAAAAATTAGAATAGACACTTCAAAAACACAAACATGAGGGGCTGGAGCGGCTCAGCGGTTATGGCACTTGCCCAGCAAGCCAAGTGCATGGTTCAAACCCCAGCACCCACGTACACAACTAAGTGTCAGAGCAATGAAAGCCACGTGAAAAACCAATAAAACTTGATTCTCTCTGTCTTTCTCTCACTGTCCTTCTCTTAAAAAAGAAAAAAAAAATACAACATGACCCTCAAATGGAAAAAAAGAAGTTCCCACTTCCTCACGGAAGAGATGCAAATTAAAGTGTGAGGAAACAGGAGGCACCCACCCACCCGTTTCTGGTAGGGAGGCGCGTGCGCCCAACCATTTGAGGAAATTTTGGCAACATTTAACAAAACCAATTATGCATATACTTTTTGATCTTGCAAGCCTACTTCTGGAAATTTTTCCTGAAGATACACTAATTCAAAAATACTAAGAGAATATGTATGCACAAAGTTACTCACGGGAGCACTGTTTGTAATGTACCCGTTCACTGGTGCATAAAGAAACCAAGGACAAATCAGAAAACAATGGGATCGACTACCCAGCTGGGACAGGGTGAGAATAGGAACACCACAGAAAAGGACAAGAAGTACTCACACTTCTATGAGTTTATTTTTTGTGCTGTTTGACTCTGAGAATTATGCTAAATGCTCTGCATACTCAAATAAGAAAGCAGAATCAACAATGAATGGGGAAGAGATTGTGGACTACCAGCAGGAATAAATGATCCTAAGTATATTCAAGTGAAGAGCACAATCACACTAAACCCACTAATAACCCCAGTTTCCAAAGCTGTAACCATTTCAACAAATGCCCTAACAGAAGGGCATTAAAATAGACTGGAAATCATAGCCTAGAGCTTACATAAATTATGTTAATACATTATAGTGTAATTATACTACTTTATATTATACAATTGTCATAGAATTCTATTATATATTACGTTTAAGTTTTTTAAGTGACAGAAAAAGAGAAAATCAAATTTATTTAGTTTTTCACATGGCTTTCATTGCTCTGACACTTTGTTGTGTGCTTGATGCCGGGGTTCAAACGTGCATCCTCAGGCATGCCAGGCAAGCACCATTAACTGCTGAGCTACTGCTCCAGCCCACATTTAAGTTTTTATAGGTGTTCCACATCTGGGGAAGATGGGACAAAAATGTGTTAATGGTGGGGGCAAAAAAACTAACTTAGGTGACTCTTGAATTCAGTAGTGGTACTATATATCCACAAACAAAAGACCTTTTAATAAATTGTAAAGATGTGTTGGCGATGTAGCTCAGTGGTAGAGCATTTACCTAGGGTTCAAGGCCCAGCACCACAAAAAAAAGGAAGGAAGGGCACGTTCAGCACGATTGGCACATTTACTCTTCAGAAACATGAGGAATTCTAAAACTTTCTTTTTTTTTAAGAGAGGACAGTGAGAGAGAAAGAAAATCAATTTTATTTAGTTTTTCATGTGGCTTTCGTTGCTCCGACATGTCATTGTGTACGTGGTGCTGGGGTTTGAACCTGCATCCTTGGGCATGCCAGGCAAGCACCATAACTGCTGACCCCACTGTTCCAGCCTCCTAAAACTACTTCTTATTACTCTTAGAACTAAGCAAATGAGGAAGTCTACAGGAAAAATCAGGAGCAGGTTTCTCCCTGTGAGAAGGAAGTGCAAATATGGAAAGTGTTTCCTTACAGAAGGCTAGAATGACATCTGAGAAACTGGATGAGAACTGGATGTATCAGCATAAACTCATGGATTGTCTTTGTTTTTGCAAACACACAGACAAGGAGGAAGAGTTGTGTTTGTTTGTCTAAAGAGGTGAGTACTGGGAACTGAACCCAGGGACACTTTGCCACTGAGCTAAATCCCCACCCCTTTTTATATTTTTATTTTGAGACAGGGGTCTTTAAGTTGCTTAGGGCCTAAGTTGTTGAGACTGGCCTCAAACTCGTGATCCTCCATCCTCAGCCACCTAAGTTTACAGGCATGTGCCACCAAACCCCACAGGAAGGAGCTTTTAAAAGAGAGTGAGACAAAATTATTTATATATACATTTTCTAATACAGTTGCCTGAGAGGGCCCAGCAGCAATAACTTTTCAAGAGTTCTGCTATAGAAGACATTTTGGGACCACTGTTGATATTCCAATAGGCAGTAAGGATCTGACGGAGACACATATCGATGTTCATTACCAACTGGACTCTTATGATTATGCAGAACATTCTCCTTTGTAGGAAATATTACAGCAGGACACCAGTCAGCTTCACTTTCAAACTACTGGAGGAACCAATAGTTCTTTACATTATACTTACAACTTTTCTATAATATAAAAAGAAAGTTTTATGGCTTGTTCACATTAATTAACATCCAATACTTGGAAGTATGGGATTGCATCCCGAGAATAAATTGCTGAAATATTTTTTGCCCTTTCTTTAACCACTACTATCAGATGTCCTCAATGAACCTCTTAAACTAGTACTGACGAGGGACACAATAGGTTAATGTGTATTCCCCAAGCCATTCACTACCAGTCAGAAATAAGGGGTATAATTATATCCCTTTCCGGTGAATTCTACATTCCCCTGGACAATGTTTCTTTTACCAAGGTCCTTTTCTTTGAAATCAATGATATGATTACTACTGTTACTTTAACCCTTATTTTTTAATTTCCTTCTTAAAGACAAAGGATTTAACGTTTGCTACGTATTAAGTAATTAAGAATCATCCTGTAAGAGATTTCACAGACTTCAACAAGGGACCCCTGGTCTTTTAGAAGGAGCAGCTTTCTTCATATTAGGGCGGGCCAGGGGGGTAGAGGTCACTGTATACAACCTATGTACGAGCATTAGCAGCTTGTTCTTTGCATGACACCACAGGGACACAGTAGGCAGGTCCCTGGTAAACACGTACACGATGTATAAATTATTGTTTTCTGAAGCATTCCATGAATATCCCTATTCTAATGAAGTCAATACTGAGCTCCGGACATGGCACCCAAGCAACTCAAGCAGAAGGCTCGGGCTGGGGCTGTCACAGCTGGAGTTCTTTTACTTGGCCACAGGCTTCGGAGAGATTTTTTATGTAAGCCGTGCCTTCACTGACTCAACATACACTCAAAGTGCTCCAAGTGAAGAGCTGCCACTTGTAATGGGGTTTATCAATTTAGAACACTCTACTGGCTCCCGCAGAACACTGGGCTTCCTAAAAATTCCCAAAATAATAATGTCCAACTTGTGAGGATGCAATGAGATACCAACTCTCTGGAAAGCAATCTGACAAGATACACACAGTATAGCTGCTACAAAATATACTCTCAGGAATTCAGAATGAAGGCAACGACTTATGCACAAAGTTGATTCTTTTAAAGTAACTAAAAATGAAGATTCTAAATAGGCAAAAAAATGACTAGTAATGGAATATTCATGAAAGATACTGTATGATCACTTGGAATTAAGAGAAATTACAGAAAAAAGTATAATCATCCTGAATAAGTACACAAAGCATAAAAAATAAAGCATGTGAAATTATATACGTATATGTATATATTTCCAAATACATAAAACATGTATAGATTAAAAACTAAGAAAACATACCAAAATATTAAGAATTTCACTCAACAAAATTGAGGATTCCTGTTGTTACTGCCACTTTTATCCCAATACTCTATAATATATATAGCAGCATCAATTCTATAACTAGAAAAGAGTACTGCTTAAAGCATAACAAAGATATATAACAAGTTGGTCTTAAAAAACAAAATTCCCCATTCCTCCACAACATAACCTTTCTACTCACAGAACTTAAGAGAACTGAAGTTCAAAGTAGCCCCGGTTACAAAAGCAAATACTACTCTACCATACAGTCCTGATCAAGTTTGGAAACAGCTTTTCCTTCTTAATCCAGTTTATTTGGTCTATTCTTAATACAATAAATAATCCCTACACGCCAGCAACTAGTTTAGAAGGAGTGTGTTTACCAAGAGTGGAACAGGCAGACATGGCCTTTTTTTCTTGTGGAACTTGGATTCTGGTGGGGAAAAGGACAACAGCCAGGAGTTAAACAAACATGGAATATAATTTCAGAGAGTGTTAAGTGCTACGAAGAAAAAACAAAGAAGGGCAAAGGAAAGCAGGATGCTATTTTAGACTGGGTGGTCAAAAGGACTCTCTTGAAGAGGCCTTATGCTATTTGATCACGGCAGCCACTTGTATAATAGCATAAATAGCACTCCTATTGCGTAATTCTCCTAAGATTTAGAAAAGTCTATTTACACTTCAAAATATAGACAATTACCTCTATGAAAATGTTCCTACTTTAATAAGCAGTAAGGTATATTAGAAGGACAGAAACTGGGTGCAAATCCTGGCTCTTTCCCTCTCCTCCTCCTCTCAACTTTCTAACATGCAAAATAGGCAAAACAGGGCCCAGCAGACAAAGCTGTTCAGAGGACTGAGACAGTACGGGAGAGAGCTAAAGCGTGCATCTAGGCAGGTAAGTGCTCATTAACTGCGAGCTCTCTATATACAGTAGGACTTTTCCACACAATGAAGCCAGCAGACACAGATCTTATTTTTATCTTCCAACCACACAAGACTGCAAATTCCAAATCATCTTTAACTAAATGACAACAGCGTGGCAATACTGACACCAGTTATTATTAATGTCACACTCACCTTTTCTTTCATTTCATTACCAACTGCCTGAGTTTCCATTTTGAATCCCTAACTCCAAAGTTTGGCTTCTCCCAGTCTGGCTGTGATGACTAATTTTATGTGTCAACTTGGTTAGGCTATCGTAGCCAGCTATTTGTGGGCAAAGACAGATGCTGGTGTAAAGAGACTTTTTACATTTGCTATCAGTAGACTTGGAGTAAAGTCTATGTATTACCCTCCATAACGTAAGTGAGCCTCACCCAACCAGTCAAAAGCCGCATGAGCAAACGCTGAGGTGTGACCCTTTCTTAAGGGGAACTTTGCCTGAAGAACATAACAGGGAAATCTTGCCTATGCTTGAGCCTACCAGGCTGCCCAAACTACTCCTATGAAGTCTATTTCTTCGGAGAACCCCTGACTGATACACTGGTCAATCTAGAGCTATTCCCTCCTTCCACCTTTTCGTGCCAGAGTGATCCTGTTAAAATGTCAGATTGAGGGGCTGGACCGGTGGCTCAGCAGTTACTGTGCTTGCCCGGCATGCACAAGTACGCGAGCTCAAACCCCAGCACCACGTACACAATGAAGTCTCAGAGCAACAAAGGCCATGTGAAAAACTAAATAAAAATTGATTCTCTCTCTCTCTCTCTCTCTCTGTCCCCTCTTTAAAAAAAAAATGTCAGATTGATAAATTATGGTAAAAAATTCTCTTAACGACTTCCTATATCAAGGCAGAAAAACCTAAAAACCCAAATTTTAGAAGCCTTACAGATTTGTCCTGCCTTCTCCCCTTTCCATGCTGTACTCGTCTCCTACAACTCGCTCCCTCATCCTGCACCCCAGCCAGACATCAGCCACTTCTGGGCCTGCCTGCCTGCTGTCCCCTGTACCTGGAATCCCATCCCCAGAACATTTAAACAGCTTGCTCTCTTGTTTCCTTTAGGTCTTTGCCCAAATGTCAACTTCTCAAAGAGGCTTTCCTTCGTCACCCTTTCCCAAACCCTATCCCCCCATTTCTCGATACCACTTATCACCATTTAAACACCATGTTTTCCTCATTTTATTTCCTTCACCAATAAAATGTAAGTTCTCAGCTAGGGGATGTAGCTCAGTGATAAGAGTGCTGACCATCACATATATGGCCCTGAATTCCATACTCAGCCTCATAAAAATAAATAAAAAATGTGGGTAATAAGACAGCATAGATTCCGTCTCTTTTGTGCACACCTGCATTCTCAGACCCTACAATAATACCTGGCACAAAGTACAAGCATCAGTAAGTGTTTGCTGCTGGAAGAAAAAAAGCAATGACTGAAGGCTGATTTTTAACTTGCTCTTGGAGCTTTTCTACATTTTTTTCCCAGTTTTTTACACTGGGTATCTATTTCTATTACAATCTACAATGTTGATGATGTGCTGAAAAGTAGAATAACCTTTTAGTTAAAAGTTTAAAACTTTATGAAAGGAGCTTGAGCCGTGGCTCAGTGGTTACGGCACTTGCCCAGCATGCGTGAGTGTGAGAGTTCAAACCCCAGCACCATGTACACAACTAAGTGTCAGAGCAATGAAAGCCATGTGAAAAATTCAATAAAAATTAATTCTCTATCTTTCTCTCTCCCTGTCCTTCTCTCTTTAAAAAAAAATACTTTATGAAAACACATATCCTTTGACTCGATTTTTCTGATATATAATGTATCTTAAGGAATCAATCAAAAGATCTACTAAAGTTTAATAACCTTCATGTTCATCAATAAGAGGCAGATTAAATTACTGCACACCCAATGAAAGCACAGTTATTAAAAATACAGACTTAAGTTTACTAATATGAACCAAATCACTCAATTAACAATTTTAAAAATTGGGTTATAATCTGTATCATATCTGGATCACAAGCCTATATAAAAACAAATATACATATACATATATAGAAATAAAACATCAAGAGAAAAAAACAAAGAATGGAGGCTAAATGAAATGAGATTATACGTAAATGGTTAACTTCTTCATACTTGTCTACTGTTGAAATTTTGCAATGGAACTGTCAGCTTCATCAAGAGAATAAAGAGTAAATACAAACCAGCATTTTTATAAGCAATATAACAAGTATCTGTACTATGAGGTAGGATTTTTTTATTCAAA
Organism: Aplodontia rufa; assembly: GCA_004027875.1. Taxonomy (NCBI): domain Eukaryota; kingdom Metazoa; phylum Chordata; class Mammalia; order Rodentia; family Aplodontiidae; genus Aplodontia; species Aplodontia rufa. The sequence continues at coordinate 48,106 of PVKS010000712.1, read as the reverse complement.
AAAATAAACAGGTATTTCTAAATGTGATCTGAATCTATTATCTGCCTCCTTATTCCTCAAATTATACCGTGAATTGTCAGTCACCATGCACACTGTCTTGAAACCATCTACAGCTGTTGGCAGAGCAAGGTGCAGCTGCAGTCCTCCAACAGCAGAGGCCCTCAGCCTGGGGAAACAGTATGCCAGGCACTGAGTGACTAAAACTCCCACCACTACCTGCCATTCCCTCGTTCCTTCAAATCCTTAGACTACGAGTCACCCCAGTTTTCAGAAAATGACATGGACATGTTAGAAAACAATTTTAATCCATAGTAAGAACAGAACATGCTTGCCTAGCATGCAAAAGGCCCTGGTTTCAATCCCAGCACTGCAAAAAGCCAGGGGGCAGAGAGGGAGTTACAGAGCAAATCACTCTTCCAGACAAATGTTAAATCAGTCTTTTCTGTCTGGCACTGAACTTTCAACGTCTCTCTCTCCATTATCGGGATGCTTTCGAACCAGCACTCCATGTGCAGGTCAACATGATGCAGCTATGGACCAGGACCCGACAGAGACCGAATGTGGTGAGAGAAAAGGGACTTCGAGGAGTGGGCAGAACTGGACACAGGAAGTGAAGCAGGAGCGTGATTTCACATCAAGCGTACACACTATGTCAATGGGTAGTACACAGAAAACAGACTGGCCATTAAAAACAGAGTGTGGACCCCTGATCCACAGCACACAACAAAATAAATAACAGAGAAACTGAAAGACTGAAATGGAAAAGAAAAGAGGAAGCATGACATTTATGTGAAATGTAAGCATTTCTTTCAAAATGTTCCCATGAGGCCAAAAAGCCTCATTAAAAAAAAAAAAAATGGAAAGGCAAATTTCAAACTAGGGGCAATATCTGTAATATACGGCATTGCTACACACAAGAACCAAAAAATGGACAAGTCTCTGTGCTATATCTCAGCAGCAATCAAACCCCAAACACACACATTATAATAACGCTGTTGTGCCAGGCACCGCGGTGCACACCTCTAATCCCAGCAATTTGGGAGCCGAGGCAGGAAGATTGCAGGTTCAAAGCCAATCTCAGCAACTCAGCAAGGCCCTAAGCAACTTAGCAAGACTCTGTCTCAAAATAAAAAATAAAAAGGGCTGGAGATGTGGCTCAGTGGTTAAGCGCCACTGGGTTCAATTCCCCAGTACCAAAATAATCACAATAACATCATCATCATTTTTTTTTCATTTTCATCCATCGAACTGGCAAAGAAATATAAAATTAAAATATCCAATGTCATCCAGGCTGCATGAAGAGAGAATCTCTCATACAATGCTTTTTACAAGCATAACTGGATCCAGCTTCTCAAAAGTACAAGTTAGTAGGCAAGCATGATGGCACATGCCTCTAATCCCAGCTACCTGGACATCTAACACAGAAGGATGAAAAGTTCAAGGCCAGCCTTGGTAACTTAGTCAGACCCTGTCTCAAAATAAAAAATAAAAATGGCTGGGGGCAAAGTTCAGTGGTAGAGAGCCCAAGTTCAAGCCCCAGCATTGACCCTCCCCCCCAAAAAAATACAATCTAGAATTTTTAATGTGTATATACTTTTTTTTTTTTTTAAAGAGAGAGGGACAGTGAGAGAAACAGAGAAAGAGGGAAACAACTTTACTTAGTTTTTCACATGGCCTTAGTTGCTCTAACACTTAGTTGTGTACGTGGTGCTAGGGTTTGAACCCGGGTCCTCGTGCTTGCCAGGCAAGCACCGAAACCGCTGAGCCACCGCTCCAGCCCGTGTATATACTTTTAACAATGATGTTCCTTCCACTCACTGTCACTAAAAATGCCACAAAAATTAAAAGCAACCTTAACACAAAACTGCTTCTAAAATCAGTGACACAGCTATTAAGTGGAATATCATGCTATATATTTAAATGATGGTAAAAAAAATCTTAATTTATCATGTCATTATTTGTGATTTTTTTATTAACTGGTATAATTTTTAAAGTGTATATTATTTTAATAATATTTTAAAGTAAACATTAAACATTCTTAAGTGATATTCAGAGCTTATGGCAAGGACTGGAAAATAAACTGATTTCCCTTCCATGAAAGCAAACTAGAGCAGAAGCAGCTTTGTGACCAATCACTGAGCTGTACGCTACGCCTGCTGCAGAGCACAGAGGTGCTGCGTGGGGTGAGGGCCTGCTGCCTGTGCGCAAGGCCCCTGGTTCAATCCCCAGCACCCCCTCCAAAATTTTATCACTTTTCTAAAAGCATTTCAGAAAATAAAAAAAGAAAAAAGAGGCATTCTCATCGCTGCCTCCTAAAATCTAGATAATAAAAGTAAAAATTAGAGTTAGGAATTCACTAATTTAGGGTCAAGTCTGTAATACTTTGGTAAGCAAATAAAGCAAACAAAAGAAACTGAACTGTGGTTTTTCTAAGCGGAGTCCATTTTCACTATTTCAAAAAATGGAGGAACCCCCTTAAGTTATGGGGTACATATTCTCCTATAAACAAGGAAAACATGCTGTAACAGACAGCTAACTGTTGACATCTGTTTCTTGGAAGGCGTGGATTGAAACAGAGAGATAATTTAACTTCCCTCTGTACAAGTCATTTAACTAATTAATAGTAAGACCTGGATACTCTTTGAACAAGCAACTGCACTTCTAGGAATTTATTATACAAGATGTAATCATGCAACCCTATAGATAGATGTGCAGTGAAATTACTAAAGTGCTTGTGATTTTTAAAAACATTATAGCCTAGGGACTGGAGCGGTGGCTCAGTGGCTACCCGCTTGCTTAGCATGCGCAAGTACATGGGTTCAAACCCCAGCACCCATGCACACAACTAAGGATCAGAGCAACGAAAGCCATGTGAAAAGCTCAATAAAAATTGAGTCTCTCTTTCTCTCACTATCCCTCTCTCTCTAAAAAAAAAAAAAATATATATATATATATATATATATATATATATATATATTGATTGCCTACTGTTCCTTCAATGGGAAACTGGCTAATTCTGAAATTTAAAAATATTGGAAAGCCATATATCATAATATTGCAGCTATGAGGGTACAGTTTTATTTGGTTTTATATGCTGACATAGAAGGATGCTCAGTGTATGCTAATCGAAAAAATAATTGAAAAATAATATGTATAGTATTGTTCCATTGATTATCTTTCTAAACTTTAGTAAAAAAATGATAATCAGAGCCAGGCACAGTGCCACAAGCCTGTAATCCCAGTGACTCAGAAGGCTATGACAGGAAGATAACAAGTTTAAAGCCAGTCTCAGACACTTAGTGAGGCCATAAGCAACTTAGCAAGATCCTATCTCAAAATAAAAAATAAAAAGGGCTAAGGATGTGGCTCAGTAGTTAAACACCCCTGGGTTCAATCCTGGTGCCAAATATATATATAATGGGACATGGCATTGCACTGAACTTAAAATTTTTAAATGCTCACAGAAAGGAATGATTTGTCAAATACTTTTTTTTTTCCAACTAAACTATCTTAGAATTGCTTTAAAATCTCCCCAGCAGGTTGGGGGGGGCGGGGCAAAGGTGGAAAAAAGTTGAAGAATAGCATAATTTTGAATCTTTTTCAAGGTTAAATGGAACAATTCTTCTTATTTTTTGTGTATGTCCAGAAATTTCCATGGTAGAGAGATTCTTAAAAAAAATCTCCCTTAGAGCCCCACCTTATAAAAACAGATCAGAGCTATTCTAGGTGATGGAGAAGTGGTAGGGGACCAAAGTTAGGTCCTCCAGTGTCCCTCTCAAACTAGGGTTCCATGCGACATTCAAAAGCCACTCTTATAGTCATCAACACCAGCTCATGACACAGAACCTGCACAATTTGATGGCTTCCTCCCTGCCCAACCTGCAGGAAGGAGAAAAACCCTAAAATAGCAACACATATGCTCTCGGGGTAGTAATGGGTAGTGAGGTGACCAAGGGATGGTGGGGAACTGTATTTGTAAACTTTCTTATAAAGAGGGGGATATGTGGATTTTTTTGTGTGTGTTCATAAAATATTACAGGCTCTACCACTCAGCAATCCAAAAAGCTATTTCAAACCTTCACATTTTTCAGACCCAGAATACAAGAGGAAAATCAGCAAAAGATTACAAAACCCCAAAAGCTCATTATTAGAAAAGAGACAAAGCCAAGTGTTAGAAGGGCCTTTTGACCTAAAGTGGCAGACCCTTCACAAAAAGAGCACACTGTGAAGCAACCAGGTCACACAGGCTCTTACGGTTTCTCTTAACCCACCCTGGAATCTAACCCTTAAGACTGGGTAGGATTCTATCTCTTCAGTAAAGAACCTGGAGCACGCAAAGAAAGAAATGCATTTCATCTCCCCCAAAGGATACAGCAATCACCCTCTTCTTTACAAAACCCCTGCAAGGTACATACAACTACCTTCACTTTTAAAGATAAGGAAACTGAGGTTCAGGAAAAGAAAGTAACTTGCCAGGCATTCCAGGTCATTAAACAGGAGAAACAGGACTAGCATCTAGGTTTGTGGGTTCCAAAGCCAGGGTTCTTTCCACCAACCTACCTCCAACCTCTGAAAAATATCACCTTAGGTCAGCAGATAAGATTAGTGCCAACTCTTGTGTTCTTGAACCACTGTGGCTCACTGAACATACTCAAAAGTTTAAAAAAAGCAACAAGCAAGGCAGTTGTCAAGAAACTACACTCACCACCGCCCAGGAATATACACTCTGGAGCCAGAAAGGAAGCACTACAAGCTAATTCACAGGATCTGCGCTGTCATTCCAAGCAATCAGTCCTACCTGTGAAAACAGTCTGTCAACTCTCCACCAATGTGAGGCTACCAACAGCATTCCTAAAATAAGGTCAGTCTACTACAATGAAAGTTTAGCTACTACACTTTAAAGTTTAGCTTTAAACTTCTAACACTGAAGTTTAAAATCCCAGTGACTCAGGAGTCCAATGCAGGAGGATGGCAAGTTTGAGGCCAACCTCAAAAACTTTAGCAAGACCCTGTCTCAAAATAAAAATTAAGGAACTGGAGCCATGGCTCAGCAGTTATGGCATTTGTCTGGCATGCGCAAGTATGCGGGTTAAAACCCCAGCACCACGTACACAACAGTGTCAGAGCAACGAAAGCCACATGGTAAACTAAATAAAGTTGATTCTCTCTCACTGTCCCTCTTTAAAAAAAAAAATTTTTTTTTTTAAAAGAAAAAAGGAACAGGGGATGTGGGTTAGTAGTTAATCACTCCTGGGTTCACTCCATGGTACCCAAAAATAAAAAGGGGTGGTGTAGCAGCCCTGGGTTCAATATCCAACACCAATAAATGATGAAACAAACTAACTTATGACACTAAAAATTAAGGGAAATTTGTTTCAGTCTTAAAAAGATAACTGCCAAGTTTTGTCAGTCACTACAACCTAGTGACTGCAGCACTAGTTTTGCAATTGACCAGATCTAGGTCCATGACCCAGTTCTGCCACCTAAATAAATGTGTAATCTCAGGCACATCAATTCTGTAACTTAAAAAAAATGCACCACAGATACTTCCCTCAAATGGATCAAATGAGATAATCTAGGACCAAGACTCCAACACACAAAAAGAAGGTAAAAAAAAATACAAGACACTACTACTAACATCAGTATTAATCTCATGTCAGAGTCTTGGACAAATCAATACAGGGTCTGCACTCTTGATTATCTGACAGAACAACTAACTGGTGGAATATGGATATATGAAGCAAATGAAATCCTGACTCCGCTCAGCTTGCTTCAGACAGCCTAACATTCCAGCTCAACTATTCTAAAATATGTAGAGGGTTGGTTTAAACTGGCTCACGCGTAGGTTGGCCAACTTCCCATATCCTTTTTTTTTTTTTTTAAAGAATCAGAGAGAATGAACTTTATTAATTTTTTTATCTGGTTTTTGTTTTTCCAACATTTATGTGGTGCTGGGGATTGAACTTGAGTCCTCGTGCATGCCAGGCAAGTGCTCCAATCACTGAGCTACTGCTCCAGCTCTCCATATCCAGTCTTTCTTTTTTTCTGTCTTTTATTCTCTCTTATACACACACACACACACACCCCACACGTACTTCTTCACTGGTAGTTCAAGCAGCATTTTCGTTCACAGGTCTGCTAGCTACCATGGGCTCTTGAGAGCAGGAAACAAGTTTGTAGTGTTCACAGTAGAGGCCTTGGCACATACCAATTGCTCAGTAAATATTCATCTAATTCAATTAGCAGGGAATTCACTCAGGATCTCCCTAGTTTCAAGATCAAGAACGTTCATTTTAACAAAGGGAATACCAATTTTTTCCCTATAAAATTTGACAGGTTTTCTTTCTTCTTTTTTTTTTTTCAAATAATGACTAAGCAAACCATACATAAGATATCGATAATAAAGTTTCCACAAACCAAACTAAGATACAAAACTGCAGAAGTGGCATTCCTGTGTACAGAAAACAAGCCAGTTTGGGAATCAGACAAATGTGGGGTTCAAATGCAGCTCCAACATTTCACAGTTTTGTACATACTAACTTGAGTCAAATAGGACATACTGTCCCAGTCTCAGCTTCCACATCAGAAAAATGGTCTAGGAGTGCTGGTACAAACCTACACTCCCAGTGACCCAAGAGGCAGAGGCAGGAGGATGAGGAATTCAAGACCATAGTGGTTAAGCACCCCTGGGTTTGATCTCTGGGAAGGAAGGAACCAACTTCTGCCAGCAGCACCTCACCTATGCTGAAGCACCAGGACAGCTGGTAGTGAGTTTTATTTCACTTAAGTCTGCTATTTCTTTCCGCTCTCTGGAATGGCAAAAACCGGAGTGGTTAAATTATGCCTAAAGGCAATTAATACCTCCACTCCTTTTTCAAAAGGAGTACACAACCAAGAAAATGCAGACAGGCTAAACTGGTTAAAGGTACAACTATCAGCAGGCCCAATTGGACCATTTAAGGGGAACCTTTTCATGAAACTCCATAGCCCAAGCAATGGCAACTAGGTTCTGACCCCTTCATGGAGCCGGCTTAAAGTGACTTTGGCAACTTTGCCAACTTTGCCAAGAGATGTGCAACATCAAAGAAGTCATGTTCATGATAAGACAAAGGTGCAGCACATACACAGACACTCCTAGAAAGCCCAAACCCAAATTAGGCACCGAATTTTAGCACTGTTTGGAGACAGCAGAGGAGAAAACACCGGTGCCATAAAAACACATAAAACAAAAGGAAATTTAAGGGCTGGATGCAACTCAGTGGCAGAGCACTTGTATCACATGCAAGAGCCCTAAATTCCATCCCCGCACCACAAAAAGAATACAAACACCAAAAGTACTAAATTAATTAAATTTAAAAGGGAAATATAAGAACTAAAAATCTGTACAAGTTTTTATTTAAAGTAGTTATACACAAAAAAATGAGAGGAAGGAAGTCTTCTGAATTCATTAATGCACACTTTCCGTATACATGTGGAACAGAGATTTATAATATGCTAATTCCAATCAGCTAAGTGCTTAATTCACTTTATCATGCTGCATATCCTCAATTACATACTAATGAAAATTAAAACATAAGTAAACAAAATCCCTACACACTTCTAAATACAATATTGGTCCATCCACTAAAATTAGGCTCAATGAAGGCAATGTTTCCATTTTTTTTCCTCTTAAATGACTTTTCACTGGGAGAGATGAATTTAAAAACTTTAGTCATTTTTCCCCCATGTTCAACACAGTAGGAACCCACGCTTCCTCCCACTCACTCCACCTCCAGAGAATTCACAAGACTCCTACTAGAATATATCAAATGATGCTTTCCATTGGTAAATCACTTTTAACTGTAATAGAACCTGTGCTTCAAGACAGCGAACAACAATTTTCCCCTACTTGAATTTCCAACTCTAGAGAAAACTGGGTCAGTCCATTAAAAAGCAAATGTAACATTCAAATAACCATTTTCAGGAGAACAGAGAGAAGATGCACATTGTTATTGGAATGCAAATGCCAATCACACAGAACCAAGGAAAGCACATGCAACAGTACCTGCTGCTGCAACCTTGTGTGTGGTTACATTACCCCCAAGGACGACGCTTCTCCAAAGACGCACAGCTTCACACTGGAGCCTCAGTGAAGCACCGGATTCCTGCATCCCAAGACTCCCAAACCTACCTTCTTATACAGGAGCTAAAGACAACTGGGCCTTACAATGAATTCACTCTCCAGCTAATTGTGTTAGTGAGATACCAGCATGGCTTTCTAAACAAAGCAATTTGAATCAATAACCACAGAATGTTTGCAAACAGGTAAATAAAATGCCCAATTCCAATACCAAGGAAATTTCCCCCTTCATAGCCCCTGAGTTTCATTTAAAGACTGTGAACATGAATAGAAAGACAACTTTGAGAACAGTAAAGTCATTCGTGCCATCAATAATATCCCTCTAAATCATCTATTAATTTTACACTGTTTTCCTAAAACAGGTCAGTCTCAACCAGGCTCCAGGAATTTAATGTTGCTCTTTTAAAGAAAGATATATCAATATTTAGAATGAAGAAAACGGAATACTACTACTGATACCAGTTTAATTAAACAAACACTTTCTCTAAACAGAGCTTCACAAATAAAGCCACAATGGGTTTGGCCTTGGCTTTCTGAGGCGTCATCCAACAAAATGTTACCAGCTACACTTCCACTAACACAGTTTTATCCTGAGCAACCCCATTCCACCCACCCCACCCCACAAAAGAATTTACTTTTATCTGTGGAATTCTCTGCCGGCCTCGGCCTGGAAAACTGGGTGAACCCTGAGGACAGGTAAGTCTGGCCTTTGGGAGGTGGCCCAAGCTAACAGTAATTGGCAGCGTAGCGTAAAGCTATGATCTTTGTAAACTTCGATTTGAGGCTTCACACCATTAGGATCCCCTCCCGCCTCCCCTCCTCTTTTGAATGGGGGGGAAGAAAGCAAACCAAATGGATGAGTTTCAAAATAGAAAAATTATAAAACCCTCCCAACTCAACACAGAGCCATTAAAGATGGCCAAATGGAAAATGTCAGGATTTTTTGTTTTTATTTTGTTTTTTGTTTGTTTTTGGCACATGCACAACTATTAAACATGAGAATCACAGCTTCAAGGTAAGGGGGAAAGAGTAAAAAGCAGGAGCAGAAAGAGGGGAGCCAAAGACCCGCTCCCTCAGAGGCCCTCCTGGTACTAACTCCTCTGTGTGGGCACCCAGGCTGGAGGAGAGCAGAGGGTTACACAGAACATTTAGCAGACTTAACATTGGATTAAACACACTACTGCAAGTTTCAACAAATGTTCATGGCATACGTAAAAACACATTTACAACAAGAAAGAAGAGAGGCACCTGGAGACATCTGACACTGGGCATGCTCTGCAGGCAACTCAGTGCGCACATGCTCTCTACCAGGTTGGCGCAGCCTAGCCACAAAGACCTTGGCACAGAACACTGCAGGATGACAAAAAAGGAAGGAAGAGAAGAAGCAGTTAGAGGCCGCAGCAGATCACTCCTTCACACAGGCGACTGAACGCCAGCTGGGGCAGGGGTGCACCCGAGGCGGTCTGGAAGTCAGTAATGGTCCTCGGCAGCTTACTGGGCCCTTGGGAGTGGGCCCACGTTCTGTCCCACGGACAGGTTATCTACTACCAACCACTAATTTCCAATTTCTCAGGATACAGTGAATAGAATCAAGTGGGAGAGAGAGAATGTTTAAATGAAAAAACTACTAGAGGGAACTACCAGCTTGAGTACTAAACAAGATTAATGGTGAGACTGTGACCATTATTTCATATAACCATTTGTGGCCCAAATCATATAATCACCATTGCCATTGTTGCTTAAGAACCTACTATGAGCCAGGTACTTTCACATGCTCCCCAATCCTCACACCATGGTGCAAGGAAACTGAGGCTCAGAGAGTGACTTGCACAAGGACACACAGGAAAGGAGGGGTGAGTCAGAATTTCAAACTTAAGTTTGTCCGCTAGCAAATCTGACATTCTTCCCACAAGACCAGGATGCCTCTATTGCAGGAACTTTCATTACCCCAATTTTCATCATGTGAATGTGGCTTGTACTTCCCTAAAGTAAAATCATAGGAGACCTGGAGAATAAGGTAAAAGGAACAAGAAAGATGAGTGACAGATTGGTAGACAACAAAAAAGGGCTGCTTAAAACATCTGATTTTCAGTGTCATCTACATCTCTGCATTCCCACAGAAAACAATTTTGGAGGATAATGATGTTCATTTTGGACTTTGTGTACAAAGTTCACTTGACATTCCTAAGAATTAAAACTTTAATTCATTTACCCTTTCACATCTTTTTTTTTTAAGTCTGCTGGTTTTAAAGCAATTAAGAAAAATAAAATTAAAAATTAGCATGTGTGTCTGGTATATAATAACCATCGGATCATGGCATTCAATAAATATGTCTCAGATCTAAGATCAATTAATTTACCATAGCAAAAATCAATACTGACACACACAAAAACTGAAGGCAGGTACTTGGGTTCAATCAAAATACTGCAGAAATCTTAGCCCCACACTCATGACCCACACTAAATACGATGGCCAAATATCCTCATTTGCTTGAGTCATTCCTAGTTTACACTAACTGTCCAAGGGTAATTTTCACTCTCAAAGAGTTCTGTTTTGGGGGATAAATTCTATGACTGCTCCAACTATAACATAAGCAAAGACAGTTTTGCTGGAAATCAGATCTGGGCTCCTGTATAGCATTTGCCCCTTCCTAGTTACTGTTCATCCTTTCAGAAAAGGCACTTAAGAATTAAAAACAGAAGAATAAAAAAATGAGAATAAAAAATTGAACAGGCATCTGGTAATAACAAAACACCACACATTTCCAATGTGAACATTTACTGCAACTCTTAAAATAGCAGAAATACAGCAGCAGGGCATCACTGGCGCTCCAGGCACACAGACTTTGCTGTCCCAACAGTTTCTCATCATAGAATGCTAACCACAGAACGATGCTGAACACATTTTTGTATAATATGAGCAAAGCTGCTGACATTTATTGAGCTCCTGTTATCTGCCGGACAGCTGACACAGCAAACCTTCAAACCCCTGAAAGACAGGTTACCAAGAATCAAGAAAGGAGAGCTCAATTTGTTAAAACAGTTCCTCGTCCAAGGTGCAAGGAAACAAGGGCTAACTGATGGCAGAATGAGGACTAGAAGGCAGTCTTGTCCAGTAAATTCTCCACCCAGAGGCATTCTAGCACATTCTTACAAAAAGACTATTACATCAGCACGCATCAGAAGACAGGCACAGAAAAGGCCCAGACATGCTACACATTTATAGTACATGGATTATTTAATTTAAATAAACTCCCAGTATCTTAGAGTTCACTTTAGTTGTCCTTTTAGGAATCTTTACAGTTATCTGAATCACACAACCACTCAGATCTTAGGAGAATTTAAGGATTACAACTGCATTCAGCAAATAATATCAAATTAACACTTAAGCTCCCGTGGAAATCAATTTTCATTTATTCAGTAAAAAGAGTCAATCAAGCTCCCTCTGCAAGGTTTAACGTGATTATTCTGCTAATAACTTGGGATCTGGAATTTTTTACAGCAATTTTTCACATTCAATTAAAAAAAATCTTGTATAAGAACTGGAAGAAATTCCTAAGCCCTTTTGGTCGGCCCTGCCTCCCTGATTTCAGATTAGTGATCAAAAAAAATTAAACCACAGCAGAGAAAAAATTGATCTCAAGGTTTTCTAACCTTGGACGACCTATTCAATCATTTTTAAAATGGACAATAATTACCACATAAAAATTTTGATTTTTATTTCAAAATTGATGTGGTAAAGCTTTTTGAAAGCTTGATATTGAAATTTTTCCTATATTTAGGAAAAGAGCTTTAAAGGACTCTCTGAAGTTATTTCCAAGAGTTTCTCTTTACAGCATCCATGGTAGATACCCTGTGGTATAAAGAATTATGTCAGTGTTTACTGAGGGTCTAATAGGTCCAGCACCATGCTAGGTACCACCATCTTGCTAGACAGGTAAAAGGCTATCTTGTCTTCATTTGCAAACAATCCTACACAACTGGCATTACTTTTCCCAACAAAAAGAACAGGAAAGGGCTCAAAGGGATTAAGTAATGACATCCAAAATCCCACTGCTGGGTTGGAACTGGGACTCCAGACCTGAGACAAGGGTCCCTTTTTGCTCTGTTTGACAGCTTGTTCTGAAGCTGTTTGCTTCAGAACAGAAACAGAACACAAGAGAGTCTGACCTAGCCATCACCCAAGCTGGGGCTGTGATTCGAGTGCCAAAGTCTACTCAACAGAGGTCTCAACTCTTGACCAGGACTAAGACCGTCCCCTCTAAAGACCAGTGTCGCTATCCATTTGGTAGAGCAAAGTCAATGGTAGTTTAAAACTTGGATCTGCCCTACCGTCACAATTACCTTAGCACTAAGTGACTAACCACACTGCTGAAAAAGAACTTTACTTAACAGAAAATGCCATTCTAGGAAACACACCCATCCTTTAATAAAGAAGCCCGCACAGTACTTAGACAAGGTTCCTTTTGCCTAATGGACCAGGAAGACATTGATTCAATTTGAAAATAATGGATAAAAATAAAAGTTTTGCATTCATCAATCTAAAGAGCATTTAGGTGCAGTTAGGACCATAACATTGATTCTTGAAGCTTCTAATTTTAAATTTAGGAACTTGGTTAGAAACCCAAGTTGAACATTCTAGAATGAACTATTATTCATCATTTTTAACCCGAATAACAAAGCAATATTTTCATCTCATCTATATTAACAACAGACTTTGACTTTTTCTTTTTAAGCTAACAGCGGTCTATTCTTAAACTTCTGGACTACCATCTTATCGTTAAAAAAAAGTCTAAGGAACTTAACCCTGACACTCTGAGTATTTACCAATTTTAACAAGCATTATTAAGTCAACAACAATACAAACTAAGCCTCTTCCTTTCTGAGACTTCAGTCTCAAGCTCAACAGAAACCCAAGAGGATTACTGAGGGGTATAGAAAACCTCCAAAATGTTTGTTATAATTTTATATTTAGTTGCTTGTAATGACCAGTATTTTTATTTAGAATTAGTCATAGAAAGCAGGAAATGATTCATTCTGGGTTCTGGTAGAAACAGCAAATACCCAATTAGATTGATTATATTTGCAGGTTCTTAGGAAATAACAGAAACCAAGGAAGCTGCCAATGTTTATTGATTTGCCATATCCACTGTACAATCAAAAACCAAAACGAGGGCCACTCTGCAGAAAACATGTTAAGTCAGTAAAGACAAGAATAGCTTCTGACATTTTTCAGAAGCTAAAGGTTTATTAAAAGAGGTAGGAGAAAAATGTCCTAGGCTCTCCTTCTATTGCCATAGGAACCACAAATCAAAAGAAAAAAGTGGCTGTGGGCACCTTGTCTTCCAATTGGGTGGCATGAAGAAATGTTCACAAAAGCTTAACTCTGGTCACTTTCTAGATGGGATTCTTTTGAATCTCCTGCCCTGATTCCTTCTCAAAGAGGCAATTCTTTTAAAAGCTACCCACAGAGGTATTTTATGTTAATCATCTCTCTAATGTTACTCTGATTTAGAAATCTGCCTCATTGTAGGTTTTCTACAACCCCCTCCCAATGCTTTTTTGTTAAATCACTTCCCACAGAATCATTACCAGCTTCTTCTAACTTCCATCATCATGCCTGAAATAACCAAGTTGAGTGTCTTAAATACACTGTTCAACTCTACAAAAAAAAACTTATCTGAACTTATTTCAATGTGCACACAAAAAAGCAATTAATGTATTCTCTTTCATCCAGTAGCTCACATGAGGAAATCTCAAGACTGTATGATGAAAAATATATGCGCACACGCACACACACACTCCCCACAAACAGACAACCCACCCAAAGAAATAGGATGCCTGAACTAAGCTGCAAAGGATGAGTAGGAGGCAGCCAGGGGAAAAGAGAAAGAAAATCTAGGCAGAATAAAAAAACAAATCAAAGGCAATTAACTAAGAAACGAGACATCCTTCCTTACCTGTGCAAGAACCTGCAGACAATTCATCATTAAAAGCATGAGATAAGAAAAGCTTAGAGGGACAGAACGGGGCCAAACCACAGGACTCTCTTCTGTCCCATTCTATCAAAAGTGGAACTCCAGGGCTGGAGTGGTGGTGGCTCAGAGGTTATGGTGCTTGCCTGGCATGCACAAGGACACGGGTTCAAACCCTAGCACCACACAACAAAAGCCACATGAAAAACTAAATAAAATTCTCACTGTCCCTCTCGTTCTTTAAAAAAAAAAAAGATAAAAACAAAAAAGCGGTACTCCAGCCTGAAAGATATTCCCCAAACTGTGTGACAGCCCACCAGTAAATGTGCGGTCCCCTTCTATATCAATGTGTGCTGAGCCCAAGAGTAGGGGCTAGAGCGGTCACTCAGAGGTTATGGCACTTGTCTGGCATGCACAAGGACCCAGCACCACGTACACAGCTAAGTGTCGGAGCAACAAAAGCCACATGAAAAACTAAATAAAACGGATTCTTTCTCTCTCGCTCTCTCTCTCTCTCTTAAAAAAAAAAAATGTGTGCCAATTTTTTATTTCAACTCAGAATACATACTGTTTCAACAATATCTGTTAGACAGGAATAGAAGTGGGCCACATAACACAGGAGGAATGGAGGTGAGTGAAGGCAAGGTTCTGGGACCTAGGAGTAAGAAGAAAAGAATAAAAAGCAGCCCCAAACAAGCCAATCTGAGCCAGCATTAAAGAGCAAGCCTAGGTTTTCTCGAATATGAGGGAACAAACAAGAAAACAAAACCTGACAACAGCCACCCAATGATAAAGTATGGACGTAAACAAGGTAAAAACTATGGATGTTCGTACACATTTTTTCAATTTTTTAAAGACTAGTAAATTTTAATAGTGCTTTGAATCTTGTAATTCCTTCAAGTGAGACATCAAATTTTTAATGTTCAAATCACTGCCAGACACAATGATGAGACAGCTGTTGAGCTGTGTTTAGCAGAGGAATGAGCTGTGGCAACTACCGCAAAGCATGATTTGAAGATAAAAGTAAAACAGGTAAGTTTATTCTTAGAAATCCTACAATACGGTATTTGATTTTTGGTTTACAACCACATTTCTTTACTGGGCTACAAAGAGTAGAAGAAACAAGGGCCAGCACTTACCAACTTTCATACTCAAAGTTCTTTTTTCCCCATAAAATTTCCATCATGCGCTCCTTATAAGATATAAAATTAAGAGTGTCAGGATAATGAAACAGGGGCCACCAGATGTCGAGGAGTAAAATAAAAGATCCACCTCATGGTAGCCATTTGGCAGGAACACTCTCCACTGGGAACCTCTGGCCAGGAGTGGGGACTGGGTCCTGAAGAACCGCACAGAAAGAAAATGGGCTCAAGGTGCGTCAACACCCCAAGTTTGAGGGCTAGAGTCCCCATGCAGTTTCTCTTCAAGACTGTCCTCATCTCAAGACAAAACAGAGCAAGCATCGACCACAGTCCAAACAGGAACTATTCTATTTCTGCAACTGCTGCTTTTCAAGGAGCCACGGTATCTATAATGACAACAAGGCCACAAACTTTTTAGAAGAGTCTCCTAAGATTCAGGACACAAGCTTCTGCAGCTACAACTTTCAACAGCAACCCATAAGAAACAGCCAACTCTCACCAAAATAACTATCGCTTTTGCTTTTTTTTTTTTAAGAGAGGGAGAGAGTGAGAAAAAAATCAATTTTATTTATTTATTCCTCTGGCCTTTGTTTCTCCAACACTGTGTTGTGTATGTGGTGCTGGGGGTTTGAGCCTGAGTCCTCACTCATGCCAGGCAAGCGCTCTAACCGCTGAGCCCTTGCTTTTGCTTTTAAAACCAATAACCATAACAACACAGTACTTACGCAGTAGGATTAAAGTTAATTTATAATTTAATGGCATTTTCCATAGCCTTTTAAAGAAATGAATACTGGTCCACAGCCATCATGTGTAACAAACTTTGTTTTGCATATAACAGCATTATATTATAACAGAATTTATAGTGAACATGACACATAACCAAGACAGTTCACATTTTAATTCTTAGCAACACATTTTAGAATTACATACTTATTTGTCATAGTTAAAACACCACCGGATATTTTCAGACTGGGATATATATTAAGGGAAGAAGATGGCATAGGGCCAGGCATGGTGCTAGCTACTTCAGAGGTTGAAGCAAGAGGAGCTGAAATTCAAGGTCAGCCTGGGCAATGCAAGACCCTATCTCAAAATAGCATTTGCCTGCTACATGGGAGGCTCTAGGTTCAATTCCCAGCACTGGAAAAGAAAAGGGGGAAGGAGGAAAGAAAAGAGAAAATGGCATGGGGGAAAAGTTGGAAGCAAGAGACAACTGAGGAAAACTGAAATTTGCTATCTGTCAAGTTATGGCGATTCAAATGCTGCTGAACAGTAGTGGAATCAGGACTCGAAGCCAAAACACACTCTGTCCTTAAAAACTACATTTAAAAATGTTCAATTACCTCATCTTGAGTGATTATCTAAGATGAGATACCCAAACCCAAAAACTAACAAAACTACAATGGATCTTTAAGTAAAGGGACAAAGGATAATTTTCTTTTATTTATTTATTCATTTACTCATTTTTCCTTGTGGTGCTGGGGATTGAACCCAGGGCTCCTCACACGCCAAGCAAGAACTCTACCACTAAGTTATAACCCAAGCCCATCTTTTTAAACTTCTTTTTTCCCATATTTTTATTTTCTTCCAAGACCACTCAGTCCTTGTGTGTTACTTTAAGACTACCTTTGGCGGCGGCTGCTGCTGCTGTTTTGTTTGCTGGGGTGAGGATGCTTGGCACACCAGGTAGATGCTCCACACTGACTGCATCTCCAGCCTACCTTGTGTAATTTTAAGTGGTGCTTTATTTTCAACTCACAGTAACCTGACAGTTTAAATAAACAAATCCTTTCCCCATGAACTCTTGAGTCTATGCTAAGCATCTGTCATTTAAGAATGTATAAAAATGCTAGGTACTATAAAAATATTTTACCAGGTGATCCGTGAAAACATCAGTAAATATCAAAATCCTAATGGCTTGCTCCTGAGGAAATTCAAAGGGCAAAAAATCTTCATAACTTCCACTCATCACTGAAAACTGTCCTCTGGTTTTTCAGAGCTCTTACAGAGGCTGGAGAGGGAGGTACGAGCTGTACAAAGGGGTAAGTAGAAACTCTAATCCAAGCAGCATAAGAGAGAACAAGATTTAACAGAATAATCTATTTCCTCCATGGCTACAGGGGTCCTTGGTTGTACAGAACGGACTGGGGATCAGCTGCAATGGAGGAACAGATTCCCCCAGCAACTTTCAGGTCAGATCAATCTTACCCCAATCCCAGTGGGGTTTATCCAAGACCCCAATTCTGAGACCGAAGAGAATCTAGTAATAGTTAAATTCCCATCTGTGGTCCAGCTAGGAAAGCTGTTTGGGATGAGAGGACAACACTCAATTGAAAGCGTATTCTCATTTCCAATGAAAACGCTAAATGAAAATTGAGAAAGAAAAGATAACTGGGGGGACACGCAAACTGAGTACTCACAGCCGCCCTGTACTCACTAACTCTGGCCACTTCTGGCCAGGCGGGTACCTGAGTTTGACACAGGAAAAAGTTTAGGACCAGGGGACATCAAATAACTTATCAGATAGCAAAAGAAGCAGAATTGTGATTCTGACTTCAAAATCCCTTGTGTTCTTGCCTAATCTAAACTTCCTGTCACTTCCTTTACCTGACATTAAACTCCCTAAAGCAGCAAGTTCCCTTGGCTTATTTTTAAATTTTAACTGCTTGTCACTCATCTATACTGCTGATGAGAATGTAAGAGTCACAGTTTCTGGTGCACAACTCTGCAATACATATTCAGGACTTGAAAAACATGCACATCATTTGACTCAGCAAGTTCACAGGGGGAATAAGAAGACATTCATCACATCACTGTTCATAATAGCGAAGAAAAACGCCAACAGTAAGGACCATTTCCGTCAACTAGAGATTGCCCATAAGACAGAATATTATGTCTCCCAAATAGAAATCATGTTGTAGGAGCAGAAGGAAGTTGACAATATACAGGAAGAAAGCTCCAACACACTGAAAGAAGTCAATAAACAAGAAGTGAGTAAAGGCAACAAACTAGAACTTATGACCTCATTTTGATTTAATAAACATAAAATAAAAATTAAATATCCAAACTAAATACAGATAAATACTGTTTATTGTTTTTGTTTACCATGCTTTTTCAAATACAGTTAATATACAATTGGCAATATAGTATGTGGGCTTCTCATTCCTGCCTTCTCCAAGGTACCTTAAACAGAATATGGCATTTCCACCACTACCTGCGGATGTGGCAACAGTGACTTGTCCCTTAATTCTAGGTCATTCTCCTTCAACAAAGGTGGAAGGCAGGTGGAAATAAGGCCTCTATCAGACCTTGGTTTCACTGAGTTGATAAAGACACCACTTACAAATTCATTTCAATGTCTGTGACTTCTAGAAACCTCAAGGTGTCCAGTGAGAAACTCTTCAGTAATGGCGTTCCACTTTATGAGAATACCACTTCTAAAAAATGTGACAATCCAAGCTCCATATTGCATGGCACCTGAGAGAACTTCCAGGTGAGGGGACTTGTTTTTTAGAAATTGAGAAACATCTGCTTTCATTACCTATACCAATCCTCCCGTCCTCTCCCTGAATTCGTCTAACTTCCCTTCCTTACCATCAGCTACGGTTTGGATGTGGTTTGTCCCCTAAGGGTTCATGTGTTAGAGGCTTGGTCCCCAGCGTGACAAGTGTTAAGAGGTGGTGAGTTGGTGAAAAGTGGAATTAACATTGGAATGCACACAGTTCCCAAGAAGTCCCAGTTGGGTCCTGGCAGAGTGCTTCATCACACAATGAGCAGAACCAGCCCCTCCTAAGCTCTGGCTCTCAGGCTTCCTGTCTTACCATGTCATCTCTTTCAGACATGTTCCTGCCATTGTGATACCACCCACCATGAGGCCCTCATCAGAGACCAAACAAATGGGGTCACCTGATCTCAGACTTCTTGCCTCTAAAACTGACCTCTATTAACCTCTTTTTTTTTTATAAATACCCAGCTTTGGGTATTTTGTCATAGCAACAGAAAATGAACCAAGACAACATCCCACATACAGATGCTGACTGATCCCTTCCAGATCATTGCACCTACCCTCACAAGCTAAAAACATCAGTCAGAGAATTTGTGAAAATGCACAACAAAAGTCTAATTAGACTAATCACACAACTTAAGCCTTCTACTATTTCCTAAGTACTACTGTCTCCCAAATGAATGCTTACTTCTGGAGACCTAACCAATCCACACATATGCCAAGTTAATAGGTTGTCCATGTTTAATTTCTACACACACACACACACACACACACACACACAAACTCAGAAAAAAGGAGTGATCAAAACCTTCCTCCTTTAGTTAGTAATAGCATGAAAAGTGGGTTGTCAAACTAATAGATATAAAGGCGCACATTTTATCAACCCTTAATTTATTTTAAGGTAAACTTTACACTTGCTTTTCTTTCTTCTAAAATCCACTGTTCTTGTATTCTAACCTGACTTTGGTCACACACAAGAATAAAGCTGCGTGCCCTACAGTCCCCTGGGTTCTAAGGACGAAAGACCCTGTCATTGAGCAGGGAAGGATGCCTGCTGCTCTGCTGCACAGCAAGGGTGCCTTTGAACCTTTGCTGCCCTTCAGCTCATCCTCCTCTCTCTCCAGCAGGCATCAGGGTAAGAGGAGCTCTTTCTGCTTTCAAGCAGGGGATTTCACTGGAGCCGAGAAGAGACTTTATAACCATTCTGCTCGTGTTCGTAAAATGCTTTTCTAGCCCAGGTCCTCTAAGTCTCTCACCTGTGCTGTTAGCACCTGCCCCGTGATGGACAATCACTGCTAAGGAAATGTTAGATAAAGTCAGCCTACAGGGTCACAGGCTGCTTTGCGTGTGTACGGATGAATATTGCACAACACACAAAGGAAGGAATGAAGTCATGATCCAAAAGCCCTGCACGAGTTCCAAAAATACTGGACCACGTATCGATCTGCAAAAAACCCTACTCAACTCACTGCTTTAATAACTCTTTGAAAGACTTTCCTATAAGCAACCAATAATGATATTCTACAAAGCATAAAACAGATATCACTATCATAATAAATTTTTCAGTAACTGAAAGAATACAGAATTAACAGGATCAACAGACATTTTCAGCTGCACTTAAGATGAAAAAAATCTGTAATTCGCCTATCCTAATTCATGATCTAAAAATCTACAGAGAAACAAATCTGGAGCTGAGAAGGATAAGCTGAAAGAATAAAATTACTTTGAAAATAATCAGAAAACCACAAACTGATTTAAAACAACAGGAAAATAAAGTAATAACTTTTGTTAAAAAAATTTTAAAAAAACGTACTTACTAGTCATGACTTATAAAACCTGTACTTACTTCGTTATAACTTAGCCCAAAATAATAAGAAATAAAACAACTTACAATCAACTGGGTAGGACACTTTACCAATTACAGCTTAATGTTTTCAGGTCCTAGCAGTGTTTATACATAGCAGAAGCTCAATAAATGCTTGTTATCAAATAATTAACACATAAATTCCAGAAAAGGTCACACGCAGAACCTGACTAGGAGGCTAGAGAAGAATATGATGTTGAAACCTTCCAGGGATGATGTCTGGACGAGTCACCTAGTCCTAGTGACTGAAGCAATGATGCTCACACATGCTGTCAAATCCCAGGACTTTCCTGGGAGCCAGAAGAAACCAAACTTCTTCCCTGCTGAGTTTGACAACAAAGACAAGGGCTAGAACCAGAGTCCCTGAGGCCCTCAGGCTGCCCTTGCTGGAGAAGCCTGGCAGTGCTACTGGGAGGTACCCACTGGGAGTCTGAGTAAGAACCTGAATCTGGCACTCTTCTGGCTTAGGCCGGTTTGGTATGAGCTGGGTTTTCTATGACTTTCAACTGGAAAATAACAAGTCTTAAATATTTTATCCAAACCCAAAGAGGTATCCTACATGGTTAAGGTCACAGAGACAGTATTATTCAGTTAAAACATTCTTAAATTTGTATTGACTCTCCTCTGATGTCATTTTATTCTACTGATAAAAAGTGTTCAAAACTAAATGTACTACAAATATTGCATTCATGTTAGAACCTAAGACACTAAAGAAAGGAAACAAGAAACTAAGATAAGCTAATCGAAACTCTGATAAGGGGCTGGAGAGGTGGCTCAGCAATTGCCTGGCATGTGCGAGCATGCAAGTTCAAATCCCAGCACCACATACACAACGAAGTGTCCAAGAAGTCACGTGAAAAACTAAATAAAAATTGTTTCTCTCTTTCTCTCCCTCTCTCACATTGTCCCCCATTTTCTTAAAAAAAAAAAAAAAAAAACTCTGATAAGACTGCAGAAAGAAAACAGAGAGAGAGAGAGAGAGAGAGAGTTGAGAGTGTGTGTGTGTGTGTGGTTCTAGATTCTTCCAAAGAGCTGTGAAACCCAATACTGAGAAAGCTGACCTACATCTTTATGGGCACGCATTTGCAACTAAGCAACCAAGTACAACGCCAGATAAGTAAACGACCTTAGAGAAAGGGAGTGCATTCATCATCTAAGATTGCAGACGTCCCGCAAACCACCTCAGATGTAGAGTGCTATTAAAAGCAGAGCCTGCTCTGTGCCCCTCTGCTGCCAAGCAGCCCTGTTCTGTGCTCTGCGTCTATCTTTATCCTGACTTCATTCTCCTGTGCAGACTTCACTCAGAAAAATGCACACGCACCAAAGGTCTAGGTTTCACCAAGGATCACACACTTGGAAAGAACAGAGATTAACGCAATTTTAAAAGCATGGTAGCAGAGTGCAAAGAGTACAGGTTTTGCAGGGTTTTGTTCTGCTTTGGGTTTTTTTGGATTTTTCCTTTCTGTTTTTTAACTAAAACAAATATACTGAACCTGAATTTCATAAATTCCTAGATCTAGCTACCAATCTACAAGAAATATAAAAAGGAACAGACTACGTAGACCTAATGAGAACACAATCAGGAAAGCCCCAAATGTGGGAAGTTATACAGAACAACCAACCAATCCAGTTTCTTCAATAAATAAATGCCAAGGAAAAAAGATGAGAGAAGTAAATTTTACAGATTCAAAGAGATTCAACAGATTATTAATTATATGCAACATGTGAACTAAATCTGGATTCGGAATGTTTAAGATCTGTGAGAAATACAGCAGATAAATTCCAGTAGAAGTCATTTTAAATGTAGCTGACGAGGTCATCAAAAATGAGCACAGTCTAAGAAACTATCACGGCCAAGAAAAGCGTAAGGATGCATGACAACTAAGCTTAAGCATACTTGGGATCCTAGAACAGAAAAGGATATCATGCAAAAACTAGGTAAACTTTGGATTTTAGCTAATAAAAATGCACCAATAATGGTTCATTAATTATAGCAAATGTAACATACTATCATAAATGCTAAAAAAGGAAACTATGTGGGTGGGAAGGGAGAACATGGAAATTCTGTATTATCTGCTCAAGTTTTCTTGTAAATCTAAAACTATTCCACAAAATTAAGCCTATTTAAAAAAACATATATGGGACAACAGGCAAATGTGGACAGAAATTTGATATTTAAGAAACAATTTTTTAGATGCGAATGGAATCGTGTGTGTGTTAAAGAGTATTACTTTAAGTCTTTTACAGATACATTTTGAATTTTTCATGGATGGATAGATGAATAGATGAATGAGTAGGTTATAGCAATGTTTCCCAGCATTTGGTACTTTTATTGATACATGAAGAGTTTTAGTGTTTAACAGCTATATGTTTAAATTTAGATCATGAAACATACATAGGTAGCCCAGCAAACCAATGATTTCATAGATTTTAACTGCTTAAGTCTAAGCTTCCCTTGTGGATACATTTTAAACAAGTAGAGGTAGGTTAAGATCCCAGTCCAACACCCTGTGAACTCAGGCAAGTTACATAACCTGGTGAGCTACCATCAAAGTAGCACCCAGTCAGCACCAGCTGTGACAGTATTGATAAAGCCAGCCTCAAACTCCAACAAGGCAGCTGCACATCAGAAGAGCATTAGGGGAGCTGGAGTGGTGGCTCAGAGGTTATGGCGCTTGCCTGGCATACGCAAGTACACGGGTTCAAACTCCAGCACCCACGTACACAACTAAGTGTCAGAGCAACAAGAGCCATGTGAAAAACTCAATAAAAACTGATTCTGTCTCTGTCTCTCTCTCACGGCCCTTCTCTCTTTAAACATTAAAAAAAAAAAAAAGCATTAGGACTGGGGAGAGAGAGAAGAAAGGAGTGTAGGAGGTACACAGGAAGCCAGGGCCAGGACAGTCAAGACTGTCCCCTTTTCTTCTCAATGCTCCTACACACTGAGAGACTGCTGCTACTATCGATCAAGACCCTGGAAATTCTGCCTGTCTTGGGTCTCTGGCCCTCTTGAGAGTACCAAGCCAGCTGGGCAGGAGATTGGCACAGGAGGATTGCGAGTTTGAGGCCAGCTTG
The DNA here is from genome assembly GCA_004027875.1 of Aplodontia rufa. Lineage (NCBI taxonomy): Eukaryota > Metazoa > Chordata > Mammalia > Rodentia > Aplodontiidae > Aplodontia > Aplodontia rufa. The sequence continues at coordinate 24,426 of PVKS010000712.1, read as the reverse complement.
TGCAACTTAGGAAGGAAGACCCTTTCTCAAAACAATAAATGCTGGGGATGCAGTTCAGTGATAGAGCACCCCTGGGTTCAATCCCCAGCACAAACCAAAAATAAAAAAATAAAAGTACCAAGTTGCCACCTAATGCTCAAGTCACTAAGGTGATGACTAGAGGTTTAGGCTCTAAAATCATCAATAGTTTTTCTTTTCTTACCCTGGCCTGGGTGAGGGGTGGGGTGGGGGGTACAACCTTTAGAATAAAATAAACATTAAAATTAATAAATAAAATCTATTGCTTTGCTAGCTATGTGACCTTGAGTCACATTTACTCACATGCTAAAATGTAGGAAACATATCTACTTCTCAAAGGTTAACAAAGGTTAAAAAGAACAGTTAAGCTTTCCAGCTTGGGCCCAGGAGAATGGCTCCCGCAAATAAGGGTGGCGAGAAGAAGGGCCCTTCTGCCATTAAAGGGGTGGTGACCTGGGAACACACCATCAACATTCACAAGTGTATCCATGGAGAGGCTTCAAGATGCGTGCCCCACGGGCACTCTAAGAGAAATCTGCCATGAAGGGGATGGGAACTCCTGATGTGCGCACTGGCACCAGGCTCAATAAAGGTGTCTGTACCAAAGGAATAAGAAATGTCCCATGTCATGTGTGACTGTCCAGAAAATGTAATAAGGATGAAGATTCACCACAAAAGCTCTATACTGTGTTAACTTAAGACCCTGTTATCACAATCAAAAATCTACAGTCAGTCAATGTGGATGAGAACTAACTACTGATTGTCAAATAAAGTGATAAAACTGTACTGAAAAAACTAGTTAATATAAACCTGGCAAACAGTGGTTATTTAACAAATAACTGTTCAGTCCCGCCTTACTTTGCTAAGGTGATAGAGAAACTCTTAGAGAACAAAAGGAGTTGAGATGAAATGCACAGAATCATGAAGCACAGCATTTCCAACAGGGCCCCCTTGGGATTATATAGATTTGGGACAAAATAAAGAGGGAGATGATTTCTGGGGTTAGAAAGTTTGGGAAATGTTGGTAAACACATTATTAAAAAGACAATTATCAACTTAATATCCAAGAGGAAGAGATTACATACAGCATTTACTAAATTTACTTACTCGACCATAGGAAGTAATCCACAGGAAGAGTGAACCTATTAATCACTAGTACAGACATACAAGGAAAAGGGGAGGGAAGGAGGAAGGACAGAAGAACAACAGTTAAGGCCACTGATAACTCCTTCAAAAAGACAAGTGAGGGCTGGAGCGGAGGCTCAAGGGTTATGGCGTTTGCCTGGCATGCATGAGTACGCAAGTTCAAACCCCAGCACCACGTACACAGCGAAGTGTGGGAGCAAAGAAGGCCACATGAAAAACTAAATAAAATTGATTCTTTCTCTCTCTCTCACTATCCATCTCTTTAAAAAAAAACAGACAGGTGAAGTAAGATAAAACTATCTGGACAATGTACAAGTAAGTAAGTCAAAGACAGTCTAAAAAATCTAGTCTGGAGGCAAAGAAGGAAAGTGAAGAAGTTTTTATTTATTTATTTATTTTTAGAGAGAAGGACAGTGAGAGAGAGAAAGAGACAGAATCAATTTTTATTGAGTTTTTCACGTGGCTTCGTTGCTCTGACACTTTGTTGTATATGTGGGTGCTGGGGTTTGAACTCGTATACTTGCACATGCGGGGCAAATGCCGTAACCGCTGAGCCGCCGCTCCAGCCCCCTGCTTTTAATTTATTGAAAGGAGTTTATACTGACAACTATTTAACTTTCAGAACCAAATGGTTATTGAAACAAAAAGCACCAAGAGTTTAAGGAATGAATCAATTTACTTTAAAAGCACAGACTTTTTTTGGTAAGATAGTAAGTCTCATTTGCTCTCCCAATTTTATTTCATTCAACTGGGCAACTCTTTGGCCAGTACTATAACAGATGCTGGGAAGGAACAGAATATGACATGACAAAACGATCCTTATCCCCATGGAGATTACTTTGTAGCAAAGATCTGACTGTCTAGCAGCGGACTGCACAATACATTTGTCAACCATAATTATGTTAACAGCTATGAAGACTAGAAAATGAACGCTGCTGGAGCTTTACACCGGAACTTAACCTATAAGGGGACCTAGGGGACCCAGATGCGGTCTCTGGGGAACTGAGCTCAACTGGAAAGGACAAGCACAGGCTAAGTGGGCCAGGAAGAAGGACAGGGTGGAGCCTCCCTAATAATGATGGATGACAAATGACCATGCTCTCAAGTACTCCTGAGCAAGAAGCTGGAATGCTGGAGGAACAGCAAATGAAAGGAAAAAAATCACTAGGATGGAAGTGCAGAAAGAAAGAAAGAAAAAGAGCAAAACTAGACAAGAAGTGAGAGAAAAAGAGGTGTCAAGACTGGGTTTTCTACAACCAAAATCCTCAAAGGAACAACAAAATAAAAGACAACCCACACCGGTACCGGAAACCTGGCTAGGGTACCTTCCATATATGCAAACCTTTCAAGAAATTTCTGTAAAAAATTATACATGTAGGTGCAGTGGCACATGCCTGTAATCTCAGCAACTTGGGAGACTAAGGCAGAAGAAGGTCACAAATTCTAGGCCAGCCAGGGCAACTCAGTCAGAGCCCTGTCTCAAAATTAAAAATATTTTTAAAAAGCGGGGGAGGGGTACTCAGTGGTGAGCGCCCAGCATGTATGAGGCCTTGGGCTGCATCCCCAGTGCCAAAAAAGAAAGAAACCACATCAGAAAAGACTGGACTGGGAACAGCACTCACCATATGTAAGAAGAAAATCCCACCAGAGAAGCTCCTCGCAAAACCCCACCTCCTGCTTCACAGCAGCAAAGGCTGGCAGAGGAAGTATCCTGGAGGCTATGGAGATTTCCACACCAGGCTTCAGAACAAAGACCACCCTTTCAACCACAAAAGGGCAGCACCACCCAGACACACCAAACTCCCAAGCTCCCGAACCCCTCACTTCCTTCTACCACACACCCCTCACCAAGATCCACATTCAGCAGGGCAGAGCTGCAGCTGAACATTTCCTTTTCTTCACAAAGAAATACAAATCTAATGTTAGTAATAATTAAAAAACAAATTTTAATTTCTTTAATCAAATTAGGATTTTTTTAAAAAACATGAAAATTCTGAAACAGGAGAATGGGGAGAGGATGCATGTTCAAACCCCAGCACCGCAAGAAAAAAAACTCTCAAGTAGCATAAACTTGGAGGAAAAAATGTTTTCACTCAGAGAATATGGTCTGTCATGTCATGTGCACAAAGACAAGGAGGAGAGTAGGCACAACCTCTGGCTACGTAAAACACATGCTATTCAGAATCGTGACCTAGCCAGGCACGAGTGGTGCCTATCGTAAAGAAATACATAACGACCAAGAGAGAGGCCATATTGTTTAGTTTTTAAATCATTACATCTGTAACGCAAACAATTATATATATGGAAAAACAAATATATACAAAACATACATGGAAGAAAATACGTATGCATCTGAAGAAAAATACCAAAAAATAACAGTTTTCAGAAAACTTTTTAGTTTTATTTTCTTATATTATTTTTATTTACTTCTTAAAAAGAAAATATATATTCTGTTAAATAAAAATGACAGAAGGATCTTGTTTTGCAGTTCCTGTACTAGGCCTCAACAGATCAGACTAAAAGTCAAAATGCTGTCACCTTGCTTCCACATCACCCAACCGGAACTAAATTGTTATGTGACCTTACTAGATTAGTATCAGGAGAGTGAGATCAATTTCTCCAACAGGCCAATCAGCAGGACACTGAAGTTCTCTCTGTTTTAAGCTTTAATCCTACAGGTAACCTGAAGTAACCTGGTGTCAGCCCGCAGGTTCTTTCTCTATTCTGTTTCCTTGTTAGGTTGAAACGGCCAATCCGCTGGCCTGCTTTTGGTTCTTTGTTTCTGCTTCATTCTGCCATTCTCTAACCATAAAACCAATCTCCTCGTTCAGTTCATTAGAACAAGTATTCTATTTTTATAAAGGAGAATTAGTAGCCCGAGAATCACAAAAAAACTCTAGCAAGATTTTTAAAATAAATTTGTTGTGATTTTGGTTTGGGGCAGATTTTATTCAATAATTTTGCATTTTCTCCCCCTGGACTGAGATGGAATCCAGGGCCTCTACACATGCTAGACACATGCTCTATCACTGAGCTACACCCCTGCTCTGTAACAGTTTTTAATATACATGTAAATTAGAACTAAACTAATTGAATAACTACAAGCCTTGATCCAACCTCAACTATAAGAAACAACTATAATTCTGAGACAGTGAAACTATAAAACTTCTAGAAGAAAACAGACTAACCTCAAGCCCTTGAGAACAGGCAAAAAGTTTTGTAAATAGGACATAAAAAAGCAGGTTCTATGAAGAAACTTGATTAAATGGACTTTATTAATATTAAAACCTCTGTCCACCAAAGTACATGCTTAAGATAATGGAGAGGCCAGTGCCGAACAAGAGACGTACATCTGACAAAGGGCTCACTTCCAGACTACACAAGAAAAAGACAATTGCTAAATAAAAATCATAGGTCATTAATTCGGGGTAAGCTCCTACAAGAGGGCACAAAAGACCATGCTAAATACCAAAGCCAAGTCACTTGCACTGAAGCTCCATCTCACCACGCTGAACTGTTCCTTGTATCTTCTGAGAAAGCAGGATTAGACAGAAGACTGCCAAATATCCCAAACGGGTCAGCTTCAACCAGCATGACAGTGAAGTTCCCCCTGCCATAACCCATACCCAAAAAAGGCAGACTGAGGTACACTATGCCAACCAATCAATTCTTTTTCTATCCTGTCTTCCTGTCACCACCTGAAAAGGAATGCAGCTTTGAAATGACCAATCGGCTTTATGCTGTTTCTGCTTCCTTTAGCCCTTTTCTGTCTATAAAACCAACTTCCTCTGCTTAGCTCATTTCAACACTTACTCTATTTTATGGAATGAAATGTAGCCTGATTCTTACTGAGATCTTTAAACTTTTATGTTCTTTGACACAACTTGATTTTTTTAAAGGATCAAAGATTTGAAGAGAACAAGAGCACAATGGCTCAAGCCTATAATCCCAGCTACTGGGAAGGCTGAGGCAGGAGGATTTCAAGTTTGAGAATAGCCTGGGAAACTTACTCAGACTCTGTCGTAAAATAAAATTTTAAAAAGAGCTGATTTGTAGCCCAGTAATACAGCATTTGCACAAGGCCCTGGGGTCAATACCCACTACACAAAGAGAGAAGAGAAAAGAAAATATTTGAACAGGCACTTCTATATGATGTTCAACTGGCCAACAAATGAAAAGATGACCAACATCATTAGTCACTAGGGAATTAGAAGTTAAGACCAAAATGAGATATCACTTCCTACAACCAGAACGGCTAAAGGCAAAAAGACTGACAGTGTCGGAAAGCAAAGACTTACAAGGCTATAAAGCAAGCACAACTCTCATAGCTGCCAGAAGAAGTGTACAAATGTACAATCGCTTTGGGAAAACATCCACTGTTTTCCAAGAACTAAACATTTATAAATATGTCTGGTCTCTGCTGCCCTGTTGTGCCCTCTGCCTGCTTCTTGGCACAAAAATGGCTAAAAATCTTTGAATTTGGGGCTGGAGCTGTGGCTCAGCGATTATGGCGCTGGCCTGGCATGCACAAGGACCCTCACACCACACAGACAACGAAGTGCTGAAGCAACAAAAGCCACATGAAAAACTAAAGTTGATTCTCTCTTTTATTCTCTTTTCTCTCTCACTGTCCCTCTCTCTCTCTAAAAAACAAAAACAAAAAAACTTATGAATTCCTTGAGTTAGAGGGGTGAGCACAATATCACTTATTATCCATAAGAATTCCTTTTAAGCAGCTTAGACACTTGGTGGATGGGGCCTGACTGCCAGAGGAATCAACCTCACTGGTACCCCTTACTCTGATTAGTCAGTTGAATCCTTTAGAATATTCCTTGATCAAAGGAGCTAAACATAAGTAAAGTGTTTCCCTGAGTTCTATGAGTTATTACAGCAAATTATTGAACATAAAGGGGTCAACGTATAACCAATCAGTCAAAATATATGTGGCATTCTGGAATTTGTAACTGACACCTAAAGTAGGGAAGTCCTGTGGGACCTAACTTCAAGGATCCAATGCTCATTTCAGATAGGGTCAGAACTGAACAGAATTATGGAGCAGGCCAGTTGGTATGTGCAAAGAAATGGAGAGTTAATTGATATGGAAAAAAAACACGTGGTGTCAGAATTATAGAATTTTGTTCCGTTTTTCTCCTTTATACCTACACTATTCCAGCAAACTCACCCCTAGGTATGCCCAGGAGAAAACAAACATCCCCACCAAAAAAAAAAAAAAATCGAATAAAAATGTTTACACAAGTTTTAGTCACAATAATCAAAGACCGGAAACAACATAAAGACCCATCCGTAGAACGAATAAACAAACTGTTATATAATCATCTAATGTAATGCTACTAAGCAATAAAAAGGAATAAACAACTAGTAAAAATGAATCTCAAACATATGCTGAGCAAAATAAACCGAAGAGTGGAGTACATGCATTTGTGCACCATGCGAGACTCCACCTATGTGAAATTCCTGAACACACGGAACTAAGCCGGTGTGGGGACAAAAGTGGGCATATGACTGCCAGGGGTAGGGAGGGAAGTGTTTCCAGGGGATGGAAATGTTCCACATCATTTTTTTTTAAGAGAGAGGATGAGAGAGAGAGAATCAATTTTATTTAGTTTTTCAGGTGGCTTTCATTGCTTGCTCCAACACTTTGTTGTATACGTGGTGCTGGGGTTCGAACCCCATCCTCACACATGCCAGGCAAACGCCATAACTGCCGAGCCATTACTCCAGCCCCAATGTTCCACATCTTGATTGTGGTAAGGATTATGAGTGTATGCATTTCTCAAAACTCAAAACAGCATGCTTACAATGAACACATTTTACTGAATGTCAACTATAAAAAAGTTAATAAAAAACAAACAAAAACCGCAATATAATACCACAATGCACCCATCAGGCTAAAGTGAAAATGATCAGCTACCAAGTGGTCACTGGTGCACGACAGTGGCGATGGGAGTGTGAACTGGCACAGGCACTGGGGAAGCCATTCAGCAGCGTCTACTAAAGTTAAAAATATGCCTTAAAAAATACATGCCTACCCTACAACCTGGAATTCTACTTGTGGGTTGTTTTTGTTTTTTTGTTTGTTTGTTTGTTTTAAGAGAGGAAGCGAAAGAGAAGCAATTTTATTCAGTTTTTCATCTGGCCTTTGTTTCTCCAACACTTAGTGGTGCTGGGGTTTGAACCCAGGGCCTCACGCATGTCAGGCAAGTGCTCCAACCACTGATCCACCACTCTAGCCCCTACTCTTGGGCTTTTTATATGCAATAGAAACAAATGCCCATGTCTACCTTAGAAGTCTTGTCCACAACAGAAGCCCAAAACTGGAAGCAACTCAAATATTTATCAATAGCAGCCAAGTATTCAGCAACCCAATTCTTCAAGTTAAGAAAAAAGAACATGGACTATATTATATACACTGGAATAATACACAGGAGAAAAAATGCAGCAACACAAAATAAAGTGAATGAATGTTATACACATAATGAGCTGGGGAACCAAAGTTCAAGAGCATTTGCTACATGATTTAAAGAGCAACAAAACATACAGTGAAAGAGGTAAGGATAAGACTTCAGATGGGGTAAGGTATGGGCCACAAGAAGCCTTCAAGGGCTCTAAAAGGGGTCTACATCTTGCCCTAGGGGGATAGATGTTACACTGTATGCTACATACTTTTGTAAAATTCAATGAGCTGTACACTTAAGATGCGGGTTGTTTATTTATGTTATACACAATAAAGGTACATTTGTAAAAAGTTCTTTTAGCCAATCTTTGTTCACCTCCTGAAGCTATGCTTCATGTCTATCTCCCTCCTGGTGTCCGCTGGAGGTGATACTAAATACCCAGAGTAACAACCTTGGCAATGGGGAAGCCAGGCCCCAACCTGATGGAGGATTTTCAGTAAAACACTTACTAACATTAAAGATGTCCATAGTATGGTGTGGTTTACTATTCTTTTATATTCTTGCAGAGATTGTGAGAAAATCAAATATAAACACCAAGTTCTTTAAAATCACTATATGGCATTGCTAATGTATTTGAAAATTTATCTCCATAGTTATAAGTAAAGTGATAGAAGAAAAGTAACTTTACTTTCTACACGACTTTCCTAAGTACAGCTAGGCTGAAGCGAACATTGTTTGTCAAGTGTGTTATTTATATAACACAAAACTTTACATGGTGACAATGCATGAAACTATTACTACTATCTTCCAAAGTTAACCAACAGATTATAAAAACAAGTGGCTAACTTCCAGAATATTTGCAAATGCAAAGCTTCTCAGAATCAGGAATCCATGTTTGTGCTTCTGTTTTGTAGGGTGGAGGCCCCGTGCACACTAGGCCGGTGCTCTGCCACTGAGCTAGCCCGGGCACCCCGTGTTTTAAGAGTCTGATTCGCATTCCTGTCAATATATACATGTGTACTATCACATCTGTCAATACAATCTATCCATTCCACATTTAAATGATTTATTTCCTCCTCTTCACACCATCTGTTACTATCTTATCATTTCTTTCCTGGAATATTCTAATGGTCTACTAATTGGTCTCCCTGCTCCAATTTATCCTGTTCTAATCCAGATTCCAAACTCACTGCCAGAGTGATCACAGATTCATTCAAACTTCCATAACCAACTCCCCATTCAAACAACATCCACCACACTCATACCTCCTCTGATCAACACAGGGATCACAAGCTCAAAAGCTCATATGCTCAAGCAGATAAAAGAAGGACGGTCTTACAGGGGCAAACGTAAACAAAGCACAAGCTCTGACCCAAACGGCAACATGAGCTCCGGTTTCCAAGCGAAACCAGAGGAAGGGTATTAACATGAAATGTCCCAATTTTAAAAATCTATACAGACCGCATAAAATATTTCTGTGGATCTCTTTTACACATAAGCTACTTACTACCAGTCTGTAACTTATGACCTAACATTCCAAATGCATCTACCTCAGTCCCTTCTCAAAACCTGTACTCCAACAATCCACAGAATGACTCCTCACCAAGCCTTATGAAATTTCCTTTCTGTTCTAACTCCCATAACACTGTCTGACTATTTCTCATCACCCTTACCAGTTTTCACATAATGCTACATTTTTTATGTAAAAGACTGCAAAACTACTGGAAGTAAAATGTGTCTAATTCTATTCGGTCCATAATAACAAACGAATGAAACAGACCACTCATGTAGCAATGTGCACCGCAATTTGACAGCCATTGTCCAATAAGGTCAGTTCCATTTTCACAATCAGGAATTGAGATGGGCTGAGAGGAGAGCAGGTTTCTACTTCCCAATCTAACTCTTCAGGAGCTTTTTCTCTTGTTTTTATAATCACGTGTATAGAATTAAATCCGTGTAAACGCATATATGACAACACTGAATTTTTAAAAACGCATTTCAAAAACTGTGCTTCTAGTAATTAAGTGGAAGGGAAAAATGGCAACCCAAACACAAGGGACTAATTTGCTGACTGGGAATGGGTAGTGGTTGGCTGTGATAGAATACCCAGATCAGATAGGAGAGAAGACTCTTGGTCAACATCACCTGTGATCTCATTTTCTGATCCACAGATATAGCCCAATCCTTCATGTTGCCATGACCATGACCAATATACACATTCTCTAATCTCATCTGAGGAACCTTGCTAACTGTACTAAGTAAAAGTTGCCACTGAGGCTAAAAACTCCCTGCCCTCTCTGGTGCGCTCCAAGCCAACATTCCTAGTAGACACTGTGCTTCAGGCTATTCACCCACAGGCAACTGAAGTTCACTGCAACCCAAAGTGAACTCATTCTTTCTGCCCCAGTCTCTTCCTCAATATTTTTTCTCTGGAGGGAGGGGGAAATCACACATTCATTCACATGCCCAAGTCAAAAACTTAAAAGCCAAACTGTTATTTGTTAACTCTCCTTCTACTAAAACTGCTCCCCAAATTCTGCAGATCCTACCACCTATGTCATTTTCAACTACCCCACCCACATCCTTCTCACTTTTAGTGTTCCAGTTCACCTTCATCATTGCTCATGTAGATCAACCAGCTTCCTGCCTTCAGTCTCTTCGATCCATCTTTTGCATATACCTGCCAAAGTTAACTTCCTAAAACACAAAGTTGAGTATGCTACTCTTTCTACTTCAATAAGAAAGAATAATAAGTGCCAACCTAATGATAAAAGCAAGCACCATTTAATAACATGATGTGATGCAAAGAGAAGGTACCCCCAAGCACACAGTCTTCTGAGTATGTTCCTCTTCTACAAGACACTGTATGACCACATTAAATAAGCCAGAACATATGTTTCAGTAGAAAGAGGCCACAGGGAAGCAAAGAAATTTCAGCTACCTTCTCAAGTGCTGAAAGCAGACACAAAATGAATCACAGTGATGAAATAGAAAATTAAGGGGGAAAAAAGACTTCTCAGACCTGTAAGTTAAGAGTGCATTCAAGCTAAACATACTGACCTGTCTACAAATGAATGGCCTGAATCAGAGAAGGATCTGGGGAGCAAAAGTAAGCTGAGAAGATGAAAAGGTTAGGCCATCAAGAAAAAACATCTATTCCTACAGTAACCGAATGAGGCTGTCTCCCAGATCTCTCACTTCTCTGGCTGAATCCATGATGTGACCTGCTAGGTGAACGCTACCTGTGTAAAGGAAGTGCTGCGGTCATTTGGCTTCTGTCTGCAGGTCCCTCTGAATTCAGATAGCATATAAGTTCAGATCCAATAAATAAATCTGTCCATCAGAAAAAGCATATACTAATCTCACCAACATGCATATACCACCGTCAACTCATAAATTAGAATTCCGGGCTTCCACAAGTCTTCAAGGATGGTTAATATATTAGCACAACTCTGGGATGAAAAGGTGCTCTAAACATGCTGATCGGACCGGATTTCTGAGGATGCTAAACCAGACCTACGATGATAGTAAATTCTACGATGTAATTAAGTAAAAGGTAGGATTCAGGTACTGAATTGCAGAGCCACATATCAAAAACTGTCACGTGTGACTAGCGGCTACCACAATGAACAGCAGAGATACTGAAAATTTCTTTTTTTCATTTTTTCTTGTGGTGTGGGGGATCAAACCCAGGGGGGTCTCATACATACTAGGTGAGCACTCTTATACCAAGCCACATCCCCAGCACTATTTTGAAAAACCTCAAATTAAATATTATGATTCTCTTTGAAAAGTCTGATAAATAGCCTAAATGACTGACAGAACCTGAGCCCTAGATTATTTTCTAGAGAAGGTAAGAAATCAATATTCAACTGCTTCCTTTTCCTTTGCCATGACTTCTTAGTCAGAAAACCACATGGAGCTTTGGTTTTCAGGATCTGGGCCCCTCCTGGACTGAAGCCAGACTGCTGGGCTCTCATCTTCGTCTCTTGCAGGCTGTGTGACTTAGGCCTATAACTGCACTTCTCACATTGAAACAGTTTTTTTTTACTAGCAGTTCCATCACTGATTCACCTCCAAACATGACACTAAACACAAATAACTAGCACTTCTTTCTTCCTCTAGTAATGGAAAAAGAAATAAAAAGATTTTTTTAAAAAAGTTTCTTTCAGTGATGTGAGTTCCACAAAACAAAACAATACAGGGTAATGGCTTACCTGGAAAATATTCTGTACTTCAGATCCACCAATCCAGAATGAATGGGGCATTCCCTTTCAGACTAGTCTGAGAAAAGACAGCAGCCAAGCATCTTCCAAGATTCTTTCCGTTTACCGTATCCAGCCTTCTTCAACAAAATCCCAAACATGCACTTCGGTAACTGTTGAAAGACAGAAAGCAATCCATACACCCACCATGGCACCAGTGGCAAAGGACAGCCACCAAGGAGCAGAAGGAAGGAAGGGTCAATGGAATGGTGGATCTGAGGTACAGACAAGTTACAGCCCCTGAGCTGGCTATCTGGAATAAAAGGCCTGCAGCGGTATTCCTCCTCCGTGCTGAGAGGACATGACACTCCATGGCAGATCATGAAAAAGCCCTGGTGGTATTTACTCAAGATAAACAGCATGCAATTTCCAAATGAAAGCAGGTAAAAACTAACCTATCATTCACATAAATTGTCCAGGCCATTCAGCTACAATGAACTCCCTTCTCTTATCTGTCTTCTAAGACAGGTCCTCTACCATTACAAAAAAGTCCATCAATCAAAGTGAATGATATGGGAGGGTTCAAATATCTCCCATTAAAGATACCTATTTAAGTACCTCTCAAAGCAATCTTTCAGTTTGCTATACAAAACACCAAATCCTCACATATTACCCAAATTCCCAACCCTTAGCTACAATATAGAACACTGCAAAACAATTTAAGAGTAAACTTCTGATTCAATAAGGCCAATACCCAACACTACACCAGGTAAACAAGGGAAGATCATGAAGAACAATAAGAAACAATTTACTAGAGCACACATTTAATGCCCATGCGACATCATATGAACATTCTTTTTCTACCATACCAGCTCTTCCCTTAAACTGTGAATTCTAAACAAACAAGGGAGAGAGAAAAAATGCTCAATAAGATGACAAAAATAAAAATTTTAAAGACTAAACTTACTTGCACATAAATTTACTCCTTCCTCAATTGCCACAATCCTGTCAAAATGCTCTTGCAGTAATAATAATAATACCTGCCTTTACTGAAGGGTTGCTAGTGGGCCAGGTCCTCCATATTAATTACCCACATTTTATTCTCAAAGAAGAGCAGAAAGAAATCACTTGCCCAGATCCCAGCCTACTAGGTGGGAAAGCCCATGCCCTTTTTCACAGAACACTGCTCCCAAGTCCAAAGGTCAGAGAGGCTGGGATTCCTGGGACCTAAGCTTTACTCTTGAAGCGAAGTTAATGAACATGGGAACTGAGAACTACAAAACACACAAGAGAAAAAATACAGCTTAGCTGAACTGGCTGAGCCATCCTGAGAGGCACACTCTCCAGATCTTGCCACTTAAAAAAATATATATATCATTATCAAAGAGCCAGAGTTTTGAGACCCATATTAATGCTAAAAGAAAACACATTATAATGGTGCTTAAATAGTCCTTGTGTTTAGCAGCAAAGTCTGTGTCTGTGATACACAATCTCAAATCCAGTTGAACCCAAACAACTTTCAAACTCCAAGATTTGTTAACAGTCCACAGGCAATGACTAAAGATGATCTGATTTTTCACACTGTGGGCAAAGCAGTTGAAGTCATTGAACGCTCAGTCTTTGATTAACCTCATCATAACAATCAGATGGAAATATCTTAATACTCACAATTTAAATGAGTTCACATAAGTAAAACCCTAGGCCAAAAAAAAAAAAAAACAAAAGGTGTTAGTTTCCATGCTAACTCAAGGCAAGAGTAAACTGGAAATCCAATATTGATAAAAGTAGTTAGCAAGCTATGGCTAGTAGTTAACTGTTAGAGCAATGCACTATGCTTTCTCAAGACAGCTTTCTGTCATATCTACAACGCAGAACACGCAACAGCACAGCAGAACCACAACCTGACGGACAGGACTCCTTTCTGAACTTCTTGACTCCTCAGGCCCTTTCCCATACTAGTGAATAAATTTTTCCTCTTTCCTAAAATAATAATAATAATAGTAATATATGTCTTCAATGACTGATAGCAAGCCTTTTGCTAAAGAAACTAAGATTAACAGACCCCAGAGTAGGAGTGCCAGGACTAAGATCTTCCTGTCGTCTACTCCTTTTTCTTTGTCTCTCTCCAGTAGGCATTTTAGAAAACCGAAGTTATTACTAGTTCTCAAAACTGGTTAAATGTTCTAAATTTATTAAATTAAATAAGTTAAAAAATACTCAAGTTCCTTTTTCTCAACAGTAGAGCCCTCACAAAATTTTTCTTTTCCTTCCGTGTATCCAAGGCTTTCCACTAGAGAACGGTCTCCTGCATTTGTTATACTTACACGTGCACATTTCTCTGCTCAAAGACTTCTTTTCCCCCTATTTTTCATGTTAGCGTCCCAGTGCTCCTATTTTACAGCTCTCCATACCATAAAGGTCTTGAATGTTCACTAACCATGACAGGGAATTTCCTAAAAATGTTTCCTGCTGACATCACAGAATCCTAGTTCGAGTTTTGTTTAAACGGTAAGATCAGGGTAAGAGACACCCTACTGGATTGTCAGGTCTCCCTGGTCCTCTCTCATTTGCCTACAAAGACAAACTTCCTATTAAGCAACTGAGATCAAGCACGATCAAGCAGAAACTTAAGAGTATGTAACAAGCTCATTCTTGACCAACTGGTTTTTCCCCCAGTGTCAACTAATTCAATGAACAATAATACAACTCAGAAGGAAATCTTGCTTATTCAGGTAAAGGTCAAAAACATCAGCTTTTGAACCCCTGCACCACGTACCATACGCAAGGAAGTGTCGGAGCAACGAAATCCACATGAAAACCTGAATAAAATTGATTCTATTTCTCATTGTCCCTCTCTCAAAAAAAAAAAAAAAAAAACCAGCTTTGTTAAGATAAGACTAAGAATCAAAAATCAAGCTGGGCAAGGTGGCACAGGTTTGTAATCCCAGCCATTTGAGAGTCTGAGGCAGGAGGATGGCAAATCTGAGGCCAGCCTTGGCAATTTAGCAAGGCCATAAGCAACTTAGTGAGACCCTGACTCAAAATAAAAAATAAAAATGATGGGGATGTGGCTCCATGGTTAAGCATCCTGGGTTCAACCCCCAGTACCAAAAATAAAAATAAAAATAAAAAATTGAAAAATCGTAATTTCCCAGTCTATACCAATCAAATATTAAATAAATAAGAATGTTCAATGTTTGTGTAAACTAATCACCAAACTCTTTTCTACCAGGATACCTAAAACAGAAGCTCAATGGGTTCTTGGTGTAGGTTAGAGCACAGATCTAATCTTTGTAACTTTAACAGTACCTCCCACATTTTCCAAGCTAATACTCATGCTGTATAATTTCATCATTTTTCCTAAAGATGGCTCATTAAATGTATGGGCTAAACACAAGGAAATGTTAGGCCTCTGTAAAGCTTTACAAATAAATACATGCTCAAGTCAAGGCAAAAATTAAAACCTTTCCACACCATGTCTTGATTTTGTTTTACGTTCTTGTGAGTAAGGTTAGTAAGGCAGCACTTGCTGAAAAGCGAGCCTCAGCAAAGTCCTTCCACACACAGCACTCCTATAATCCTCCCAACAACTCAGCAATACCTAGACTTCCTGATGCTTACAGACAGCTAAATCATGCCACATAAAGCTTCCTGTTAAGGCCACACAGTAGCAGTGCCAGAGTAGGACACCAGCTCCAGGTTCACTCTACGGCCGATGCCCTTTCTGCTACTAACTCAGGCTTTACCAAGTCAAAGAACCCTCGGAGTTTATAAGCTGCTGGCAAATTCACAGATAGGCAGTGTGGCAATCTGGTTTCCTCAAGTTTTTGCTAACAGTCAGCATGAGATATACAGAACTCAGTCTGCAAGCACGGGTAAGCCTGAGAATCACCTCAAAACCTGCATGGATGGATGTCCTGCATACTGGGCACACCCTCCTATCCTCCCCAGTCTTTGTCCTCTAGTCATTTCCATCTTTGTCTTAGGGTTATCAAAAGGAAATCTTAAAAGGGTTCACAGTATGAAAAAAAGCCTAACATTAATTTAAATCAATAAATACCAACTGAGCACTGAGCACCCACATGCATGTATGAGCACTGTGAAGGAGTAGTAGGCTCACCAGATACAGCCTCTGCAAGGGACTGCAAACACAACCACAAATCTCTATAGTACTCAGCAAGATTCAATGAAACCCATAAAAACTAAGATTACCATGAGAATCAGTAACAGGTGAAAATTTCCAAAAAATGAAAATGGTTGAGAAAGCAATAATGTGTAAAAACCACCACCAGGAATACTCAGCATAACGTTCACTCATCACCTACAAGAATGCACTGTGTGTTGCAGGAGCTGCACGTCAGAGAAAGAGGAGGGAGGGCCCAGGCCAGTCCAGGAGTTTATCATTTAATAGGGGATACAGGTTAACGACACATCCAGAACATGTTAAGTACTACAAGATAAAGACAAAGTGCCAGAATTCAGTCATTTCATTTAAGAATGATTGGACATAAAGCAAGATGGCATCAGACACTGTAATATAAGCTAACATCAAAAGAGGTGGCATCAACACAAGAAGGAAAGATTACTGAGATGTCACCTAAGTCAATTTATCCCAAGAGCCAACTCTTAAATCAGTTTATACCGCTGCTGACAAAGGAAAAGAACTAGAGGACTCACAGTTCTCCAAACTTTGGCTAGAATATATTATTAAGTGAAAAGGAGAGGGGAAGGCAGAAGGGAGACTCGAAGTAGAATCACTAGGACTGGAAATGGTTTCTTTCCCATAAAGGGCAAGTATCATGAGAACCCAGGATTCCAGAGAGCTCACAGAGAAAAACACTCTGTTTCTGGAATTCATAGTCCCAAACAGCACTACACAGAGGAGTATACGTGCAGTGGCCTGGTAATTTCCCTGGGCCAACTCTCTCAGTTTGCAAGATATAGACTATAGCAGTAAGGGACCAAGGACCAAAACCTGTGAGCAGGAATATGTTTATCTTCGTTAAATCTGAAAAGGTATCTACAATGATTCCCTCCAATATGTAAGACTATGCTGAATAAATAAATAAAATAAAAGGGTATCTAATCCACAGAAAAATCATAAGCAAATCAATATTTCAGCCACAGCTTCTTTAGGCAGGTCAATAAGGTCTATAAATATATATGTGGTTTATTTCATTTGGACTTTACTGAAATCTGGGTCTTTAAATCTGCATTTGGGAAATTAGCATACCACTTGAGGTGTACCAGGACAAGTGATGGTAACAAAGATTCAATTTTTGATGGAGTCACTAAACAATCCACTTCCATCACTTAGAAAGTCAACAACAGGAAGGAAAAAAAAGGATGCAAAGAGAAAAAAGAGAAAGTTTTTTCCAATAGTTTCTCTTATCAGCTTCTTTTATCTCCTTGGCCTTCTGACCTACCTGTACTTCAGTAACTCTGAAAATAGCATTTATATCACACTTTAATAAGGACCAAAGTATTTTAATCTATATTACTTCATTCAACAATATAGCCACTTAAGAGATACAACAGAAAGGAAGTGACTCATACAAGGTCACTTAACAAAGGAATCATTCAACAGCTAATGGAGTATATAACCTGTCCATTAATTGTGTAAAGGGGGAAGAAATCTGCTCACACCTATAAAGGAAGCAGGTTCCTAAACTTTCAGCATCCATTTCTGCTATCTTTTAGTGCTTTCTTGTGATGAGTGACTGAACATCAAATCATGTTCCTAACTCAAGAGTTAATAAAGGGGCTGGAGCGGTGGCTCTGCGGTTTCGGCGCTTGCACGAGGACCCAGGTTCAAACCCCAGCACCATGTACACAACTAAGTGTTAAAGCAACTAAGGCCATGTGAAAAACTAAATAAAGTCGTTTCTCCCTTTCTCTGTCTCTCTCTCTCACTGTCCCTCTCTCTTAAAAAAAAAAAAAAGTTAATAAACATGTGATGCATCATGCACAGTCTGCATGATTTCCAGCAAAGCCCACTGGTGAACTTTTCTACATTTCCAAAATCGATTGCTATTCTCCTACCTCATTCATAATAAAGCTGATGCTGCCAGAAGTTTGGAAAAACAGGCCCACAAAGTAGGTAAAGTACTGGGACAAAATATGGACAAGAAAGTTATGTGGTGGTTAAATAATCCACTACCAGCTACTGAAAATCCAGTATCTCAATCAAAAGCTTATAGTCTTTAATAAAGTCTGACTCCTTTGCAGAAGATCAGGGTTTGGAAAAGCACCTTCTGTGGACCGAGGCCTCAGGCAGGGATGAAGTCATAAGGGGACCAGATGAAATCTGGAGATTGAATTATTTGACTATCTCTCTCTGTATAGAATGATAGTCAAGTAATTCAATAATAATCTTTTTTTTCCCCTCTTGAATACATTCTACCACTAAGTTACGTCCCCAGTCTTAGCCATAGCGGGCTTTATTTCCTACTAAACTTATCAAAAAGTGCAATAAATGGGCTAGGAGTACAGATCAGTGGTAGAGTGCTTGCCCAGCATGTGAGAGGCCCAGAGCTCAGCACTCCACAAAAAAAGTAGAATCTTCTGAAAAGTTAAAAGAGAGGGGGGGATGAAATTAAGAAATGGAAATAGAAATAAGCATGAAGAGTGCTTCCTCTTTATAATATAGCAGATTCTAGAATATCACATGAAAATTATGTTGTTAACCACTGAGTACTAAACCAGTATAGGCAGCACAATCACAAATATTTGAGTACTGAAGCTAATAAAAATCTAAAATATTTCATGCTCGAGGCTTTCAAAATACCATTAGTTTAACCCTTTCCTTCCTTTAATCATGTTATTTTGAAACAAATTTTTTTTAAAAAATTTTTATTTACTTCTGGAAGCTGTAATTTAAATGCAATGAATACAGAAAGCCACCTGCAACTGGACTGTAAGACACTGTCATTCTGCGTTTGATCCTGGATTTACTCAGTGCGTTAAGCACCTGCGCCACCTCCTACACTAAAACAAACACATAGATGTTTATGAGAAAAGGTTACTGAAAAGTCTTAACTAATGTCCCTTTCAGGGAATAACAAAATACTTACATGAAAAGGCATTTTTAAATTGATCATAACTACTAAACTCTGTTAAACTAAGAATCTTAGTTTAAATCCCAATTTACAATGTGCTCAGATGGTTGAAATCTCTTCCGAGGAGAAACAATTGTTATCATATAAAATCAAAACTTATTTTATTTTTTGGGGGGGGGAGTGGGAATACTGGGAATTGAACCTAGGAAAAACTTCTTAACCTCTTAACCATATACTCGAAGGCACTGACATGGGTTACACTGTATTTATTCTAATTCTTTAGCTATTTTTTGTAATTGAATGGAAATGGAAGAAGTACAGAACAGCCTATTTCAAAGAGGTACCAAGTTACATTTTTCCAACATGGAGTACTCCTCCTGTTTAGAGAGTATGTACTAGGTATCACTCCAATTAAGATATTTTACCAAAATCATCCACTGCAAAAGCTGCAGAATATCAAACTCTTGACCATAACAGTTTGATAAATGATGCTGAAAAGGAAAAGTTACTCAATAAATGAAGATCAAATATAAACCCACAAGTGACATTATCCTTTTGAAAACAGCCACACTTAACACACACACACACACACAATCAGATACTACCAAAGGTTCTCCCCACCCCTAAGTTTCAAGAATGTAGGATTAGTCCAGTTCTGCAAATTACGCAAATGACAGCAAATATTAAACTACCTCTGTATTTATGCTACTGTACTACCATTTTTAAGACATGCATCTCAAGTCCCCAGATACCATCATCCACAGAAACCATGCAACTATCCAACAGACTTTCAGTGTCACCATTTATTATTTATAGCATTAAATGGGGGAAGTGGCTCTGATGTCACCAACCCTACCCGTGGAATCACTGACTCAAACATTTTCACCCTGGAGAAAACTGCCTAGGAAAACATTTTGCTAGGTTAAGTAGATTCCTTCACCTTTCCTTTCAACCCAGGGGTAGAAACTGTTACTGTGTTAGCAGAGATACAAAGAAACTGTCAAGGTTTCCGCAGGAAGAAACCGTGTGCATGTCCATTTGCTGAGGCAAAGCCTTCCTCTCCACTCTCCAGAGCCCCGTTTGATTTCCCTGCTGTTCAAACTGTCAGGTAATACCTGCCGTATTTTCCTTTTTCCACTATTATCACCTACTAAGTAGGAAATTCCTCACTTGTACTAGTCACTCTCCGTGTCCCGTTTCTAAAAACACTTTCTGGCCCCAGGTCCTAAGGCGAAAAAAGGCTAGAGGTGTGGGAGGACCGGGGAGTCCACAGGCCTGGCTACCACAGTTTCTAACAGAAAAGGGATCGCTTCCCCAGGGGGCCCAGGATTCCCCTCCCCCTTCTTTTTAAGAAAGCACTGGTGGCGGAGATAAGTTCGCCCCCCTCCTCCCCCGTTTCCTAATGCAGCTGGGAAAACCTGAAGTTACGGTTTCCCTTTCCTGGGGGAAGGAATCCGGAGTACCTGGGGCCGTGCTCTGCAAACATCCCTCACCGCCGGCTAGGAAACCCTTTGTCCGAGAAGCCCGACACCACCAGGGCCCAGGAAAGGGGCCCCTTCTCCGCCAAGGCCTCGAGCCCGGGGGCTCCCGATCCAGCCCGGCGGGGCCTACCTCGGCATCCACACAGCCGCAGGCCGGGGACGGGGCGCTGGGAACCCCGCCAGGAGGCCCCGGAGGCCCAGGCGGCCCGGAGCTCTCTCCTCCGCACCCCTCCCGCCATCCCCCTTGACCTGAACTGGGCTTGGACGCGCGGTGCGGGCCCGGGCCGGAGAAGCCGCTCCGCAGGGAAGGGGAATGCGCGGCTGGGACGCGCGTGACCTGCGGCCACCGCACTGGCGAGGGGCGGCCGGGGCGGGAGGGGGCGAGCCGCGGGGTGCGGAGGGGGCCGGGCCGGGCCGCTCTGCGGGCTCGGGGGCGCGGGGATCCGCGCCGGGCCGCGGCGCAAGCCAGCGGGGGCGCCCGCCCGGGCAGCGGCGGCGGGGCCGGGCCGGGGCCGCGCTCGCGCCGGACGTTGGGTGGGCAGGCCGGCCCGGGGCCGGGCCGAGGAGCGGACGGTCCCGCGGGCCGCACTCACCATGAGCTCGATGGTCTTGTCCTCAATCACCGAGTCGGGCTCCATGGCGGCCCCGGCGGCCCCGCCTCGCTCTCCCCGCGCAGCAGCGAACAGCCCGGGCGGAGGAGGAGGAGGAGGCGGCGGCGGCGGCGGCGGAGGCGGCTCTCGCACCCACTCTAGCTGCCAGCCCGCCCGGGCCGCCCGGCAGCTCCGCCCTCCCCTCCGCGGACGCTGCACGCAGAGCGAAGACTACGGCTCCCAGCAGGCGCCGCGGGCGCCGAGCGCTGAGCCGACGCAGCCCGGCCGGGCCCTCTGCGCGCGGCCCCAGGCCACACCGGGCCGAAAGCAGCGCCGGGCTGCGAGCGCCGGGAGAGCGGCCCTGGAGGAGCGAGGCCCGGCTCGGGGCAGGCCGCGGCGGGCCGCGACTACAAGTCCCAGGGGGCGCCGCGCGCGGCCCCGCTTCCGGCCGGGCTCCCTCGACTTCCTGCCGGCCGGGCGCCTTCCCCGGGACGGAACTGGGGCAACTCCGCGCTCGCCAGAGGGCCTGCGTGCGCCCGCTCCCCGCACATGCGCGGTGGCTCCGCGGGGCTTCTGGTGTTAGGGGGAGGACGGCGGAGGCAGGTGGGTGCCCGGCGCCTTAGGAGGTGGAGTCCTGGGCGGGGAGGCGGCCGGGAGCGCAGGGAGCTGGGTGGAGGCTCGCGGACGACGGCTCCAGCTTTGGCGGTGTCGTCCGGGCGGAGGAGGACGGAGGTGTGCGCTCTGCCGGCCACGTGAACCGGGCCTGCGAGCCAAGCCCTCGTACTTCGTCGTCCCGAAGGCATTGTTTAAGCACCGGAATCGGCTGGAACGGGGGGCGTAACTCCCGTGGGCGGCGGCCGGCTTCCAACAAGCCTCGGGAGACCAAGAACTCCGCCTCCAGCTGCACCACCCGCAGCAAGCCGATGGTGGGACGCGCTGGGTCGCTTGCCAGTTGCGGTGAGCGAGAGCACGCACCACGAGGCATCGTGGGCACCTCAGTGGGAGCTGCGGGGTGATTTGGAAGAGAGTAAGGAGGCTTGGCTTGGCTCGAGCAGAAACTGTCAGGAAGTGGGGTAATTCTGTGTACGGCTGCACATCTCAGTAAATCCTATTTGCTGGAAGAAATGCAAAAAAATGGACGGTTGAGCTGGAATTGGTAAAGCAGTGGCAGCCCCTGGAATTAACCCAGGGAGGGTATTTAGTAATTTTTTTGTGTTTTGGACAGTACTCACACATTACATCTTGCTTTTGTCTTGATCTATCTTGGTCATAGAATGGCCTTATCTGGTGTTGATGTTCTGTGAAATTGGGTGTGCTACATGGAACACAAGGCCTATCTGTAAGGGCCAGAGTATTGTCTAATAACATTATAACCCCACTCATTGTACCAAGCTGGCTTCCAAATGTCAGAAGCTGCTTTTCTGTTTCAAGTTTTCTAGATGACCCAAACGTCTTTGCGTTTCCAAGGATAACGTTGTTACAATAATTGATCCGCGTTCAGGATGCGGTGTAAGCTCCTTGCAGTTAGAGTCTGACATTTCATAATCTTTACGTGATGCGTCTTGCCAAGAGAATTGAAATACAAGCAATAGGAAGAAAGAGCCCAGAATGAGAAAGTTTTTTGCATTAATTAGCTGAATGAATTTATCAGACCCCTTTCCCCACCAGGACCTTGGGACATTAAGTAGTGAAACAAGGAGGTTAAGATAAATGGTGTTTGTTTCAGTTACCCATTGCAACATAACAAACCACCCCGAGACTTAGTAGCTTAGGATAACAGTGGTTTATTATTTTTTACAATTGTGTGGGCTGACCAGGCCCAGTTGGGCCCACGTGGTGTAAGCTGAGGTTACATAGCAGTTGCAATCAGCTGGAATCTCATTCAGAACAATTTCTCATCCTCGCTTTTCCACAGGGCTTCTTATCGCTCAGACTTCTGCTGGTGGGCTAAAAGAGAACAAGCCCCACTGAACAAATGCTTACATAGCCTCTGCTTGCACCACACTTACTAATGCCGTTGGCCAGTCAGTCATGAGACCAAGTCCACAGTCAGTGTGGAAAGGTTCTTCTACAGAGGATGTGGGTTCAGAGAGGCATGGTTCATTGGGCTCCACCAACATAACAGCCACGCCAAATCAGAGGTCCCTGCACCTGCTACAGGACATAGCACACAGGGCACAGACAAGAGTCCTATGCTGGATTTGAGCACCCTCCCCATGTGTGTATTTATTCTAAACCACGTTTTCTATTATTTTAAAATTTGACAGTTTGACATAAGTCTGCATTTCCAGCTTCACTTAAAAAAGTAGAACACCAGGGGCTGGAGCGATGGCTCAGCGGTTACAGTGCTTGCCTGGAATGTGCAGGGATGCCGGTTCAAACCCCAGCAGCATGTACACAACAAACTGCCAGAGCAATGAAGGCCTCATGAAAAACTAAATGAAATTTGATTATGTCTTTCTGTCTTTCTCTCACTATCCCTCTCTCTTTCAAAAAATGAAGAAAAAGAAAGAAAACTGACCACCAGGGCTAAAACAGTGGCTCGGCAGTAGAGCACTTGATTGGCGTACACAAGGACCTGAGTTCAAACTCCAGCATGACATACGCAACCAAGTGTTGGAGAAACAAAAGCCAGATGAAAAAATAAAAACAGATTTTTCTCCCCCCACCCCACTATCTTCTCTTTTTTTAAAAAAAGAAAAATTAGAATAGCTATTTTTTGTTTTGTTTTTGTTTGTTTTTGCAGTGCTAGGGCTTGAACCCAGGGCCTTGTACATGCTAGGCACGTGCTCCACCACTGAGCCACATCCCCAGCCTGCCACTGTCGTCTTTACATGAAGTCTGTACTCCATGGCTTTCCATAGTTGCCATCATTACTCCCTATTGTCTGTTTTCTATTGCTATAACAATACCTGAGACTGGGTGATTTATAAAGAAAAGAGGTCTGTTTAGCTTATGGTTCTAGAAGTCCAAGACATGGTAACGTGACAGAGGCCTCACAGAGCAAGCTAGCCAAAGAGAGCCTACTTTTACAACAAAGCCTCTCCTTTAGTAACTCATCCCATTAATCCATTCCTGAGGGCACAGTCCTCATGACCAAGTCACTGCTTAACAGTGCCACCTGATCCCACCTCTTAACCCCTAGCAATGGGGATTAAATTTCAGCATGTTTTGGTGGAGACATTCAAACCATAGCAATCTATATGAATTTATTTTTGTGCCAAATCCATATAACTATTTGTATTTGCACCCTGGCATTAGAACTGTAATAGAGCCAGGCGTGGTGGCACACATCTGCAATCCCAGCAGCTCTGGAGGCTGAGGCTGGAGGGTCACAAGTTCAAGGCTAGCCTCAACAATTTAGTGAGGCACTAAACTTAGCAAGACCCCTGTCTCCAAAAAAAGTTAAAAAGGGCTGGGGATGTGGCTCATTGATAAAGCATTCGAGGGTTCAATCCCCAGCGCACACGCACACACACACACAAACAACCTGTAATAGAGATTAACTCAAG